>VZTB01011867.1:95995-114947 GCA_013397245.1 Thryothorus ludovicianus | reverse complement strand
CTGGCGGGGCTCGCAGCGCTGCGGGAGGGACCGGGGCACCTTGGGGCTCTCCGGGGCTCTCCGGGGCTCCCCGGGACCGGCGTCCGCTCTTACGAGGGCCGAGCGAGAGGCGAACAGCTGCACCACAGTGACGCCTTTCCCACCGTACGAGAAATCTGCCGCACTCGGGCTTTCCTTAGTCATACTTTCCGGTTTTACGAAGAAGAAGAGGAGAAGTATAAAATTCTGTGCAGTAGAAAGTAAAAGAGAGCAATTTTTCACAGATAATTAATAAGCAACCTCTGTTGTGCTTAATAAGCTTATTTAACGTATTAAAAATTAAAACCATCAAACACTTGTACTATTTACTCTTGCTCTTTACTTCAGGCAATAAAATAATTTAGTAAGTTTTCTTCTCGGCTTTCTTATGTCTTTTTTTTTCCCTTGTCTTGGCATGATTCTGTAGAATTTACAGTTCTATGCTTCTGGGGAACTCTTTTATCTAAAGAAATTAAATGTAATTAAATTTCAGTGAAAGCATTTCTCTTAATGGGATACTTTCAATAAGAAATTGATACACTACAGAACTTGAGGCCTTCAGCTGTTCTTCACTGTCATGTTCCACATGCTATATATTCACATTCTGTAACAAGTCACCTCATTTCATGGAAGCAGCATAACGTTTCTCTAGGAAGTGAACTATTGAACACTGTCAGTTTATGGGCATACCTCGCATCTGAAGCTCCCAAAAAATTCTGGACGATCAGAAGTGCTTAGAAAGGAAGTATTGGGCTAAAACAAATGCAGAATTAGGTAAAGACCCAGAAATATTTTCCTAATCAATTGTACCCTCAAAACCCCCCAAGTCTTGGGTTTGGATACTTACATGAAAGCAACGGTTGCGGGAACCGATCATTTGATAGATCTCAAAAAACTGTTACGTTTAGATATATTGTTTTTACATGTGTTTCTTTACTCAGTGATGGTTGGCTGCTGACCTCAACATTTTAATAAGGATCTGCCTAAGAGTGATGAAAGAAGCAAATCAAACCATACCAAGTGCGTGATGGACTAACCTGAGTCATTCAAAATCATCAGATCTGGCATCAGCTGGGAGTACTGAACCCCAAATATAATGATGGTTAAGAACTGTAACGTGAAACCAACTATAAGATAAAAGTGAAACTTGTTAGCTCAAATTTCGGGTGAGGGAATTACAAATTTTAAGGCAGAGTTTTGTTTTTAGTTCAACATCCTTGCTTGTAAACTTTCTGTGCAGAAGATAACCTGTGGCTGTGAAACTGTTTGCAAATGAGTGCTTAAGGTATTTTGGAATTGTTAGATGCTTTTTATCATTCTTCGGATGAATTTGAAGATGAGCCAAAATATGATATACAGGTTTTCATGTCGTTTTTGCTTCCTTAAATTTAGTCATGTTCTTAGAAGGTAGTTGCAAATAACAAATAATACCTGTAAACATATTTGTAGATTTGTAAGAATATTGTCCTGCATGCCCACACAAAGTTCCAGACTCACTTTAAGCAACTTTGAAGAGCTTATTTTCATTGAGCTTTGTCACTTTTCACCTTTGGGTAAGGGTTCTTGTCTCTTCCTTTTGAGCAATTTATGTTTCCTAACAGAATGAGAAGAGAAAATGTCTCCTGGTGTTTGTTGTGCTCTTTTTCCAATAGCCATAGTGTCTGTTTGAACTTGAGTCTCCTGAGGTTTCCAAGCAGCTGGGAGAAGCTGGTGACAACTCCTGCTGCCCATTAGTTTCTGAAGAGCAGAACTGAATCTGGCAGGAACATTGGTACCTGTACACTGCTATAGTTTGGATAAATGAGAAGAGAAAACCAAAGCAGCCTTTGTATACATTATCTTTGAGACCAAGGAGGTCTAGAAAATAAAAAAAAAATAATCAGAGAATAATGTTTTGCAACAAGTTATTGATGACCCCAATCACTATTCATTGTGGAAAGTGTCTCATTCACAAGATGTAAACAGATATGTAGACAGGTGGGGATTTGGGGGTTTGATTTTTAAACTTTATTGTATTTAATCCAAGCAACTAGGCACTTCACATCTTTGTGTACAAAGTTCCATTATTTAGTGTGCTAAATTAAGGATACAGCCCCTGTAAAAGGATTTTTACCTAATACATTCTTCTAACCCTGGATGCAAAGCAACTAGTTAAAATTCCTATTGTCTTTGTCATGTTCTGCAATACATGAGCATGTTGTATATGTAATTTAAACTGGTTTGTGCTTCAAGAATGGAAAATCTGGTTTTCCATTATGGTGTACAGCTTTCAGTCTGGCTTTTTAGTCAAGGATGCAGGAATTAATGTATTCATTTGCAAAATCTTAGTGAAGAGTTATATTTCTGCATCCTCCTAAATATGGCAGTCTTGAGAAGATTTCTCTTTAAAGGAGGAATTCTAAGACTGTGGTCATCCATAACAATTTCTAGTGACAGAATTTGTATGGGAATTTAGGCAACCTAAACAGGCATATTGTAGTTAAAATGTGAGATTGCACAGCTGCTGTACTTTATCTTTTTAGAAGTTTATTTCCATTGAACGGCAAGAATTAAAATACTTCTATAGTCACACTGTTGTATAGATGTTCAAAAACCAGGCAATGATTCTTACAGACGGTGTTCCCAATTTTAAAAATGTTCCTGTTATGTAGTGTTATGATTTATGATTTCTTAATATGTAACATTAATGAAAAGCAATCAGTCCTTTGTTTGTATTCAACTCCTTATTGATGCTTATGAAGTTTCAGATTGTACCTTGAGTATTCTAAATTTAAGGGTGTTCATTTAGTTTAATGAATTGAGAATTACAGTGGAAAACAACTCAGTATTGTCTCTTGTGTATTGTTTCTTGTTTAATTTCTGATTTATGGAGGTCTGAGGTTTTTTATATGATTTTCATTAGTGACACTTTGTTTTCAATTCCATGTATTTCTTGGAATCTTAGTTCCTAAAATTTATTTTTCTGTTGATGATTTTTTCTTTTAGATTTTTGTTAAATGTACTTTTGCTCCTCTATAGAAATTGCAGTTAAAAGATTTGTTAGAACTATGACACAGAAATACGCAGTTTGCTGCAGCTGAGGAACTAATCTTGAATAAAATGTTAATTTTTGAGGTATAACATAGAGGTGTAGTGCCCTTTCAGATGGTCTTCCAATTTCTATTTATGCTTCCAAATGCATCTAATAAGTTTTGAAAGTGTACCCTGGGATGTTGTATAGCCTCAAAAAATGGTAAAGCTGCTTGAAATTTTCACATTCATTTAAAGCAGACTTTGTAAATATTTATAATGGAAAATTACCTTTTTTCGCTTTCCTCATCTCATGATTTTATTTTCTGTTTCCATAATTTACCATGAATTTACTTGTTCATTTTAAGCTTGAAGCTTATGAGGTCTAATAAATTGTCATGTCTTTGCACAACTTGAGGAGATTGTACCTGCTTGAAAGATGTAAGAGTGAGGGTGTAACTCTGCCATAAATCATCAATAAACACATAGCTACAGATAGCTACAATGGCTTGCACATATGCCACTGACTTTTCTAATATCTTCCTTATTAAGAAAAAGTGTTTGTGAAGGTCACAAAGGCCTTCAAACTAATTTTGTTTCTCTTGCTCTCCCTTTGCCCTACTTGTTGCATATTGTTTTTCTCTGGAAAGCAATTAACCTATGCTGATACGTATGTCAGGTTAATATGCTCTAAAAAATGAATGTACTAGAACATAACAAGGACCTACTCTTCCATTCTTATACTAATTTTAACTTTCAGTGTGATCTCTGTTTCAGAGCCTTCACACAAGCAAAAAATTATTTGAGGGAAAACTTGAAAAGATCCTTTCACATTCTTCAATCAAAAAGAAAATCCTATGTATTCAAAATGGAATTGGAATGCAAATTTGGGTATAAGTGGTGGAGAGTGAAAAGTTGTGGGGGCTTTTTGTTTGTTTTCAAAATATCTGGAACTTAAGATGAGAATGTCTACTTCAACACTATTTTCTACCACTAGATACAGTAGCAAAGTGCTGTTTCAAAATACTAGTGTTTTTAAATTACATCTGAAGTTGTTACAGATCAACTTACACTTGCAGTGCAGTTAGACTGCCTGTTTGTAATAACAGCACATTTTCCATTCATCTTTTTTTATGATGACTCTGCTAAGTGCTCTTATCCTTTATGCTGATTAAATACTAATGCATTGTGAATATTTTCACATATAGCTCATGATTTTTGGCTTCTGTAACTTCCACTCTATTTCTGATTTAGTTCTGCTCCCCAGCCCTCTTGCTGTTTGCTGTCTCACAGGTTTGTGCAATTGCTCATTTGGCTCACATTTGGGGGTATTCCCTTTGTTATGATGTCTGTACACCTGGCTCACTCTGCTCTTTAAATCCCAACTTAAACCTGATTTCTTAATTATTTCATTGCATAGTCTTCTCACTTATATTTGGGCGTTTTAGTAGTTGAAACACATTCTGATGTTAGGTGTTACTCATTTGTTTTCTCTTGTTTCTTGTTTTTTTCTCACTTTAAGTGCATAATGCTTCTCCAGGGAATGTTTGTTAATACATAAAAGGAAAGCTGTTGTTCTGGAGCTTGCAGTGTGTCTTCTGAATATACAGAATTAACATAAAGAAAACCAGAAAAAAAATATGATAGTCTGCCAAAACAAGCAAATAAATATAGCTGAAAGTCTCATTTTGCTCAAGAGACCTCAACAAATCATCAGCCAATGCCATAAGGAGAAACAGATACTGCAATGGTTAATTTCTGGAATGTGAAGTGAAGCTTTGGTGCATTCAGCATAGTTGGTCTGATTCTCAGGGTTGGGAAGGTCTGTCTGATAGTTACAAACATATGGTGTTAAAATGCAATATGTTTAAAACTCAGATGCATGGACCAAACTTGTTGGAACTACAGAACTGCGTAAAATTCTAGTGTGATTATATCTGAGTTGGGTTTATTGGAGCAGGGAACAGCAGTTCAGTGCAAGAATAATCATGTGTTGATACAAAATTGGAAAGGGATTGTGATTCTCACATAAGGCTATGCATATCAAGGATTTTGGTTTGCACTATCAAAAAGGAAAGCCTAGTTTGGATCCATCCAAATAATAAGGTTTTTTGTTTTCCCGTGTGGAAAAAACAGTCTAAAAAGACTTTAGATCTGAAAGATGTGGGATCATCTAGAAAATGTCTTTTTTTACCCAAGTATTAAAAGCCTGCATTGGAGCAATTATTAAAGAAAAGCAGGTGGTCCACCGGTTTCTATGAACTAAATTATTTGAAAATTCATTTTATTAGGTTTCCTGTTCTTACTGGGGAGGTTTGACCAGAGATGTCTATGGTGGGCAGCATCTTAAATCCCTGGGCTTTAGATATTATGAAGAGCTTTCAGTTTCTCTTATTGATAACTAAGTACTGTAAAAAAGACAAGAGCTCCTGTGCCATCTTAAGAGAAGAACTTTAAAGCACTCTCCACACCACTTAGATAAATGTTATAGCCATTAGATTATAATATTTCTCTAGTTCTATTATTATTTTAAGTATTTTATAACCAAAAACATTCATCAGTACATGTGAAGACCACCTGAATTTTCTTTAGGCAGGCGAATTTCCATCATTGCTGAGTGACAATTGTTCACATTTTTATTAGAAGAGGATATAATTGAACCTTGGTTTTTAATATCCTGCAGGAACTCAGTGACTACTGGGGTTTCATATTGAAGATTGATCGTACTCAATGTTTTGTGCATGCTGGGCTTGTTCTGAATAGCCCAAATTGGTTGCTGAAGAGCAGTTAGGTAGAGAAAAACCAAGTTTAAAGATCTGCAGGTGGTTAGGTAGAGTGAAGAATTAGGCAAATTAGGGAGTACCAGAAGCAGTTCTTCACATGCCCAGAGAATTTACCTGAAAAATCCTGAGTAACTGGAATTAGGTAGAAGCTGAAAATAGTGACTTAGAGCTTTGTAGGTGTCTCCAGGATTTTGACTGACCACGGTTTTGCAAATACAAAAAAGCTATCGGAAGTAAAAAATTAAAATTTGATTTGTTTTAGGTAACTTCATTTTATTTAAAGTATTCATTACCTATTTCAGTAGCTGTTGGTAGGCCTTCAGTGGAGCAGTTGAGTTCTTGCAGGTGATGACTACTTCCTGTTTAGTAACCATGGTAAGTGACCGTGTGTGGGACTCAGCTGCCTCATGCACTTTTTATTGTGGGCTGTTCCTTCCACCTGCCTTTGCATTGGTGAGGATCTAGTCAGTAGAGCCTGGCACATCTCACAGGCACTAAAGTAGAGTGAGATGAATTCCAACAAATCGCTTACTCCTGACATCAGTCCAATCAGTGAGGTCTATTTTCCTGTCATGTTTGGGGTTTTGGAGATGACTTCATTCCTCTGCTCTAATTTTCACTCCCAGTTTTGTGGGGTGAAGAGTCCTAGAATTTGTTGTCTCACCTGCAACTGATGTCTGTTTTGCCAAATAAATTTAAATACTGTTTCATGACAAGGCCATCCTCTGTGGATTTTCATATAATGTACCATATCTCACAGAACACCAAAGGAAACAAAAGCATTTGTTATGGCATGAAAAAAGATTGCTTTTTTTCCCATAAATATCTGAAATCCAGACAAATGTTTATAAAACATCTGGGCAGTCTTGACATAGAGAGAATAACTGTAGAGGCCTTATTCTGCAGACATGTGCAATTCTAAAGTTCAAGTTTGTTCCTGCTGCCAGGTATATTTGGATTCATCATTAAAGCATCTTTCAGAGAAGAACAGAAGAAATTCACTTAATTTTATGAATAGTAGTACTTTGGTGCCATGCCATTTATTCTAAATAACGTTAAAAATGTCCTGAGATTCATAGCTAGTTTTTGGTTTCACATTAATTTGCAAAATGGATAAACTCCTCACTTCAATAGCATTCTTCACCAAAAATCCAGGACTGTACCTACCTTGGATTCTTCACCTTAGACTGCTTTATCTTTGGTTGCTGTTTGCTTCATAAATAGTGCTCTGCTCCTAAATAGTGTTTATATGTTCTGTAATGTTTTTATCTCAACATTGTTTCTTGCTTAAATGTTTGTTCCAGAAGGTCTGAAAAATGATGGTTTTGTCTCCTGTTAATTTCCCCTTTGACAAGTAGCTTATGGGCAACTATTTTTCAGACTCTGTTTCAAGACCTTCTAACTACAGCTTAGTCTTAATCTGAGTTAAATTACAGTCACATTTTCTGTTGCACAGTAATGCACTACATTTGTTTTACAGCCTCTGTAACTGCATTTTAAGGACATATGCATTGCTTGGGTCTCCATTCTCCTTAAAGTGATGCATGCTAGTATGAATCCTAAGCAAATTGTTTTGGTGACTTTTTCCCAGCCTGTTTTTCTTCTGGAATAGTGATGGATAACCCTTTCTGTTGACTTGGGCAAGATCAGAGAAAAAAAAGCAAACAGACAGACCTGTCCATTGCTGTGACTACCTAGTCTGAAATGCCAAACTTAGCAAACAGGCCGTTCTTCATACATGAAAGAAAACATAGACACAGCACCCAGCCAACGAGGAATCACCAACTGTAGCAGAGAAAAGCCCATGGCTAAAAGGAAATGGAAATATTTAATGTAAATTCATCTGTGTGTTCTTTTACTTTTTTGCTACACAATGCTATCTCTCATGTCCTACTACACCAGAGCTCAGCGTGCCTTTCTTCATTAGCTTTTCTTACCTTTAGTATTTTGAATGTTAAAAAATATGCAATACAATTTCAGATAACATTTATGGTGTATATCTATTACTACAATTGATCTGTTTGTATATATACACACACGCATAAAGCTATTTTTAAAGATTAGGAAGGTCACAAAGTCATGGGCTTGGCCTAGATTCATGATCCCTTGGTTATACCCACATCTGGCTGCCCCATCCCTTCCCAGGAGATTACTCCCACCGCAGCCAAGGCTGCTGTTCAAATCCCCATGTATTAGCAAACTGAAAACAGCAGTAGTCCAAATTAAAAATGCTCCACTGGACCAGCAGCTGCAGACCCAGCCTTTCTCCCCTTTATTTGAAGTGGCTGAAGAGGCTACTGTTTCCAGTTGTAGGATCAATGTTCTTTTCAGCTGCTCCAGCTATATCCAGCATGGATGGCAATGTTACAGAATGGAAATATTAATGCTTCTCTTTTCAGTCGCAGTTTTAATTTTATCCCATAACATGTTAGCTACATTAGCCCATCTCTTCCTGCAGCTTGAAAAGGTGTGTCACTTGGCAATGTGTTAATGTATCTTTCCTCCTTGTTCAAAATAATTTCCAAATCCTAATCATGCAGGTTATGCAAACCCTGCTCTGAAGATGATCTTGGAATTTCCATGGCAGGCAGTCCTGGGCAGAGGCTTATGTGTGATTTTGGCTTATGCAATAAATGGAAGGTCATACATCATGTCAGACACATTTCATTCATCAGAGTAGTCTTCCTAAATGTTTTGAGAAACTAGCCAAAATGGGAAAATTCTTTTACCAAGAAAAGCGTTTGAGGATTCATTTGGTCTTTTCTTGTTCCAACAACTTCTACTATACTGTTAACTACCAGCTAAGGGGACACATCTCTGTTGGGGAGTAGCATGGGGGAGGAGGTAGCAGAAAAGTTCCAAATACTTTTTATTCCACTTTTCTGATGGGAAAAGATTCCATTTTCTCCAAACCTTTTGCTCTTCCTCCTCAGTCTTAGCAAATTCATCAGAAAGATCTTTTTTACCTCAATTAAAAGAATATCAAAACCACTTCCCTTTTGCAGTCCTACTTGGATCTAAATCTGCATTTGACATTTCATGCTACACCCAGTTCCAACAGATGTAGGCTCTGTGGCCTTGCAATTAGGTACTATGTTAAGTGATATCTAATTTTAGGACATGCCATATGGCTCTCCCTGTATTCTCCTAGATCGTGTATGAAAGGTGAGCATGCTGTTTCATTACAGAGATCCATTACCTCCTGAAGTCATGGGAAGACTCCTACTTCCTCAAAAAGATGCAGTCAGTGCTCCTTGGACCGCAATCTGTCAGCAGACTTTGTAGAGCCCTTTTACATTCTAGTTAAAGATATGATCTCAAAAAGAAAATACAGGCATCAGTTAATATCAGGACATTGATCCTTAGCCTGAGAATGTAAGTTTCAAGATGAGTATGTAGCAGTAATTTTTCTATCTTTCCCTTTAGAAGATGCTATTTGATATTAGGAACTAGTAATCTCCAATTTGTAAGTTACTATAAATTTCAGTGAACAGACCTGTCTTCTGTGATCTGACCATCTGGGATCTTTTTAAAAGAACAACATCATTCCAGTATTAGAAAGAATATTTTAGCTTGCCATATTTAATCAAAACATATTGAAGCAAGATGCAAAGCAGTATCAGATAAAAGCTAAATTCCTCTGTTAGATGCTAAGTGAGTATAATCTTCCTGTCTAAAGAGAGTCAAAGAGTTTAAGAAATTACTGGCTTAGGGTTATGCAGAAAATAATAGGGAGCAGTGATTTAATAATGACACAGTAAATATAAATAACAACTCCACAAAGATGAATACATCTTGACTATATGTTAGGATATTTTAGGGTTTAAGATATACACTGGGCAGAGTGTTAGCTTTTCCTCTTTGGCTCTTCCATTAGGAATTAGATCACATTCCACAAGGCTAAAGGTAATCACCTTGTTTTCATTTTCCATTATGAATTTTTCAGCGCTGCTCTGTCTAACCACGTGTTTTCTAAACAGAGTCCATCTGAGCCGTGGTGAGTGCTCTGCTTGCTGGCAATGCATCCATCACTGGGAGCATGTTCCTCACCTGACAGCACTGCTTATCCAACTGTTCCCAGAGTGGGAATCTACAGAAGCCACTTAGAGAGACAGGGGAAGCCATTCCCTGGAAATCAGGGCTCTTTGAGATGAACAGAGGGAGGTTTGAGATGGTGCTTCACCACATTCTGCTGAGTCAAATCAGCATTAAGTCAATACATATTCTCTCTTGGGAGTCCTAATTACAACTGTGGAAATTATAGAAGGAAAGAAAGAGAAGGTCTGGAGTGATTTCATAGCCTCTTCTTTTGAATATCCAAGGAAAATGCAAAGAGAGCTCCATTACTCATGGAACCCAAGAATGGCAGTGGCAGATTCTGCCCAGCAGCAATCCCACTGATTTAATCCACACGACTCTACTGAAGAAGGACTTTTGGGGTGATCAGTTACTCAGTAATAAGCATCTACAGAACTACCTATAGCGGGCCTTACTATAAGTTTTTGATGCATCTTTTGTATCTATTCTGTCTTTTCCACACACTGTTGCTGGTCCTTGGTCTCCATTTCTTCTTGCCTGATGTACATGGCATCCAAATTTTTGTTTTAGTGTATTTAGTATTTTGTAACAGTTTATATTATTACAAGAGTGTTGCAATGCAATTTGTTGAGGGTAATTAGCCTGTGGTTGCCCTTCAAGGAAGTAAAAATTAAAAAGTTATTGTGGTCCTTTTGTGGAGTGACACAGCTGAAATAAATGAAATAAATAAAAAAGTTGCCCAAAACTAAACGGTAGGCAAATTTGTCAGGAAACAGCTGTGCAGAGGGATGGGTGGAAGTGGGTGTCACTGGCATACAACTGGAAAAACTGCTTTTGCAGAGGCAGAGAGAAGTGACAAGAGGAGAAGTAAAACCATGCTTTGGAGAGAAAGTCCAGCAAAAGAACTTTATTGTCAAAGTGCTGCTTAAAGTGAGGCATGAAATGGCAAGCAACGCAACTGCCTTCTATAGTATTTAATTCCTGCCTGGTTAGCAGAGCCATAAGCCAGAGGTTTCTGGAAACTCTCCTGGCGTGCGCTCGGCAGCCAAGAGCCTCAGGAGCGGCTCAGGCTCCCGGGGGTGCCCCTGCCCCGCTCCCCCAGCCCCGGGACCCCCTCTGCATCCCCCCGGGGAAAACCCCATTAGCGCCCTATTAGCACAACGAGGCAGCCGCATCAAGGTGGGAGACATCCTGCAGCACGAGCTGGTAATTAAGGATCCTCAATTAGGCAGAGCCTTGAGGCAAGAGGATGACCTCTGTCTGGGAAGAACAGGTGGGGCTGTAAATCACTGTAAGTCGCTTGAGAACTCTTGGGGTTTGTTTGGGGTTTTATGGTTTTGGAGGGGATTTTTTAGTGGCTTTTTGTTTGTTTTCTCATTTTAATGAGATATATATATAGTATATAATTATATATAGAATTATATTTATTGCTTTATATTCCTGAGTGGTTTAGAACAAACTGCTCCAAAATAGTAAAGCACAGATAAAGAAAAAGAGACTTACCAAATATTTGAATCGTTATTATATCAGTAATCATTCCCAGAATTTTGAGTGCAGGTTTTTGATACAGAGTGTTACCAAAAAATAATGAAGCTGCTGGTTAGTGGGACACCAGGGAGACACCCGGGATAATTATCTGAAAATGAGCAGTGTCTTGAATGTCTCAAAGTGAAAGTCCTATGGATTATAAGCTCCATTTTCTGGCACAAAGTGCCTTGCTTTTAGCCATTTTTCTCTCTTCGTTTTTGCCCATCCGCTTTCAGATGTAACTAATCTCTCCTGGGTGGAGATTCCAGCATTACTGTAGAAACTGTCCCACTGCACATTCCAAAATAAAAAATACGCCACAACAGGTTATATTTACCAAGGAAAAGAGGAATAGAAAGTGGTACATCTGCACAATGAATATACTATAGCGTTGACTTGGAATTTCCTGACTTCAGCAGTGCTTCCAAAATAATAATGTATTCATAGAATTACGCTTAGCTTTTTTTTTTTTTTTAAAGGAAAATATTTGAAAGCAGAAGTATTTTCATCTTCCAAGTTCTTCTGGCTCTGTGTGGGAGATAGTGGAAATAACACAGGGCTGTGTAACCACAGCAAACAAGTGGGGTGGGAATTCTGTTGCTGCTTGGCTGGCCCAAACCAGAGCAATAGCAAAGCCTGTATTTTGAATTTAAGAGGTAAATTTTTTTCCCCTAAACTCCATTCATTTCTATGGATGAAAACAAAATTTCTTAGTTGTAGACAGAACTTTTTATGACCTACAAGTACTGATGTCTGACATTTCCATTATAAGAGGCAGGTTTTAGTTGGCTGTAATTCCAGCTGTTGGTTGCTTGAAATTTTACCTGATTAGACAGGAGTTTCCTTTGCTGGCTAAATCCTGCAGTTTGACTTTTTCAAGTCAGAAGTTCAGCTAAATTTTTCACCTGTATCTATCAAGCAATTAAGCAAAAATGGATTATTTTGACCATATAGAAAAGTTCTGTATTTTAAGGCTGTTTAGAACTCACCATCTTGTTGGGGTGTCTTTTCTGCTTTCTGTGCAAAGTCTCAGAAATTGTGGCTATTTGTACAAATTTAGCACATGGATGTCCAAAAAAAGAAAAAAAATATCCATCTTCTCAATCATGCAGGGACACAATTAAATTACTGAGAAACGTTTGATTGATCCACCAGTAAAAATGCTGAAAGGCAGCAGAAATATGTACATATTTAACCTCCCAGCAATTTTAACTCTAGTGGAGCCTATCTGGTGAAATGCATAGTTATTTTTCTTCCCTGTTTTACCAGTAAAATTCCCTGATATTTACAAAACTTTTAAGTGTAAATTTTATTCTCCTTTTTATAAATTTATTTTGTCTTCAGCGTCACTGTAAAACCAAAAGCATGACAACCTGACTCACTGACTTCTTCCTAGGTGTTTCTCTGGAAGGCATTATTAGATGCTCTTTGGATACTGACATTTTTAACCATAATAATAAAAATGTTGAAGATGAGTAAAGATGACATAATTTTGGGATCTTGACAGTGAAGGTTATTTGGCATACAGCACTGTGTCTTAGCTCCATTCTCTGTTAAGTCTCTTTTTAGCATCCAGCTCACTGCTAACAAATAGGGAGATTATTGATGTAACATAGACAGAGGCTCTGGTACTTCCTCGGTGCTCTACCACAGTGAAAATTTCTTCTGCTCTTCTTTGTCCTTGTATCCTCCCCCTATTATTTTTTTTCTGTCATCAATAAGACCTAAAAAATAAAAAGTTGTAAAACTTGAATTGCTGCTGGTAAATAATTTTAGATGTTGAGTTTTAATACTTCACTGTTTTCTCGTGGGAATATTTGGAGGTAACTTCACAAACCAGCAGGTTTTAAATAATAAGTATTGCTCCTGGTTTGGGAACAGTTCTTAGAGCTGGATGTGCTGGACACCAAACACCCAGGGCCTGACAGACAGGCTAAAGCTGTCTTTGCCAAGTCTCCATGAGAAACTGGTGGACATTGGGTCAGGCCCTGGAAGTTGTCTGTCTTCTTCCATTTAACTGCAAGCTCAGAGAAAGTCTGAGCAGCTTTTCCTGTGGTGAGCTTAAGCGTGGGATCAGTGCAAACACATATGTTCTTGTGGCTTCATTGGATCCAGAAAATCTGGTGGGAGTAATTCTGCAACCTAGTCGTGATTGCTGCAAGCTGTGAGCGTGACCAGAGACACTGCAGAGCTTCAAAACCTTGGGAAGGCAGTGTTAAGCTTAATGACATTGGATATGCAACTTATTTACAGTGTGCTGAAAGCATCCTTCCTATATAAGATATGGAAGAAAAAGCAATGTGTACTGTGACTTTTTTGATGAGTAAGTTTGACACATTGCTGCATCCTAAAATTATCTTGGAAGTTTTTTGTTTGGGTTTTTTTTTTTTTTCCCAGACTGAAGATATAATACTGATTTTCAGTAGCTAAAAATTGCAATGTGTAGGGTGTTTACAAGTTCTAGAATCTAAATCAAGGTTTTGTCTACCACTTATGTGATATCTACCTACTCCATGCCCTATTATTTAGCTTAGGGGGAAAAAAATGTGCTGGTGTTACTCTTTTACCATCTGTTCCATAACCTCTGATATTGAACTCCTAAAAAGCTCAAAGCAGACTAAACAGGTCATAGTCAAAGCAATAAGGTTGCTTTTCATGCATTCTTTAAATCAGATGTTTTAATTATAGCTTTCAGTTTGTTTGCTAATTAGAAAACAGGTCTGCAATGTGGTATCTATCTACTTCCATTTGAATCAATAAACAGAAAAGTCATGAGAAAGGGACCTCTTCCCTTCAGGGAGTCTTTTCTTGTTAATGTTGACTCAGGTTGTTAGTGCTTATTCTTGTCTCCTTTCCTCTTCTGCTTACTTCCCAGTCTTTTCTCTTTCAGTTCCTCCTTGTTTCCCAATGTGAGTGAGGTCTGTTGCCTTTCACATTAACTATGCATTTGTACTTCATGTTTACCTGCTCTGTCATGAGTGTGCTGTATTTTTCAGTCTGCATTGTGAAAGTAAAATCTTTAACCAGGTTGAATAACACTTTTTAAGCCAATAAAATGTTCGAATGTTAGTTTCATTGTAAGTGAAACTAGAGAAATACTTTAACTATAAATAATTAATATATACTTTTAAGTAACTTGTGAGAACTGTTTGGAATAATCCTGAAGGATTGCTTCCCATCTGAAAATCACAGTGCTGGCTGAGAAATGAGTACTTCATGTGCTTGCGACTTGATTAAATTGAGATAGGTTACTAAATGATTTGACTTTTTCTGTTTGCTCTGTGCTTTGGATGACATAGTCGGATTTTATTACTTCTCTTTTATGGTTATCCGAATCCAGTTTCTACTAAGACCTAACATGTATATATTACTCTGTTTTGGCTAACTGTGTGTGTAGAGATTTTTTAGATTTGGGACCATGATTAGGTTCTTCCTTGCTGAACAGACCACTGTAAATTTCAATAGGGAAGCAGAAAAGCCCCTTAACAAATTTTAAGGAAGCTTCTAAAACAATGATTTGAGGATGTACTATTTAAAGTGAATTGCATCAGGTACTGCATTATTTTGAAATAAAAGATGTCTGAATAACAGTGACCTGATTTTTGTGTGTTCTGACTTGCTAGTGCATACCATAAAATTAGAAACTATTTGTAAGGGAGCGAAAAATCAGAAATTCAAACGTAGCCAGAATACTGTGATGTTCAAGGGATGCAAATTCCCACTTGTTTAACTGTTAGTGCAGGGTACATTGGGTCCCTGCCTACTCTAGACACACCTTGCTTGTATTCTATATTTCTCCTGTGTGTCAATTCTGAAGGGCTTTTCCCACGATCTGGAAATAAAGGTCAGTTAAAACAAATACCATAAAAGGACAAGGTAAATTTTTTCAAATTTTAGAGACATTATGTGTCTTCAAATCCCCTCACTAGACCTACATTAAAATAATGATCACAGCCCAAATATAGAATATTTGAACTGCCCTTTTCCAGGCCAGATGTGCTACGTTACGTAATGCCATTTTAGGGTGATTGCTGGGGCTTGGAGTAAAAGGAAAATGAACATATTGTAGGCATTGCTCCACAAAGCAAACGTCATAAAAAAATGCTATAAGACTCAAGGCCTTGAGCAAAACATTTCAGCAAATGTAAGTTCTGCACAGAGCCTTGCCTACATACAGGCTGAATTCTTCAGCAAGGTACAATCCAGCCGCAGGCCCCAGAGCTTGCAAAAAGACACAAACACACATCCCTGTTCCCACTTCACCTGGACACATCCTGAGAGCTCACTCCTTCGGGCATGGCTCACTTCTAAGGCAAAGTACTACAACAGAAATTTTCTCCATATGCTTTTCAAAACCCTATTAAATCAAAACCACACAAGCAAGTAGTTGTTGACGCGTGTGTGCAACAGGCTTTCCAGAAATTCTTTGTAAATAATTTTTGTAAAAAATTATTGTAATTTTTGTAAATTCTTTGTTTTTGTAAAACAAAGAATTTTGTAAAAAGGCTTTGGAAATTCTTTGTTTTTCACTGTTTCCAGGAAGAAAATCTGCTGGATTCAGAGCACCGTGATCAATCCACACTGCAAAGTCACAAGTGGAGAAACAAAGGACAATCACTGTCCATTTTTTAGCACTGCAGATGCATTAACCAGGCTCCATTTTCTTCACTGCTTCAAGCTGCATTCTCAGGATGATGTGCCAGTGTCCTGCCTCCTCAGCTCACATAGCTGTCCCCTCTGTCACTGCAGCCAGGGATGGGACAGCGCACTCGCCACTTGAAGCAATTCACAGTTGTGATCTCAAGCAGAGGACAGATGACTACACAGAGCATTTGAGAGGAAACTATAGCAGGAGAAAGCCTTGGAGCATCCACAGCAATAGTCTGAACACGTATGGGGAGCACACCACAAGGGCCACTGAGCTCAGTCAGCTCAGGCAGCATTTCTTCTCTTTGAAACATCTTTTCACTGTGAAGAAAATTTTCTTCCTTTTCAGGCGTTCTGTAGCAAGGGCAAAAATAGGAACCCAATTAGGCCTGGCCTCTCTGCAGGGAGGAGAGAGCGGGTGAGGACAGAGGGGGCTGAGCCATGGCTGTGCCTGGGGCACAACCTGCGCAGGAACTCGCTGTCCCTCAAGAGAAATGTGACCTTTAGCGGCTCGCTTGTTCTCAGAGGGGATGGCAGAGCAGCCATCCTCAGCAAGAGCAGCAGGGGAGGCTGTATCTGAGCCCTGTCCCCTGAGGGGCTAAGCCTTGGGGTGTTCAGATTTTAGGCCACTCTACTTCCATCTTGTAGAGTGAGGATGAAAGATAGGATAAATAGTCTTTTCCCAACCTATCGAAGAGAAACCTGCTTCCCTCTGGGTGGCATTTGCAGGCTATTGAATTGTCCCCATGGCTTCAGAGTCTGCAAAGCTGATCAAGGGGCAGGAATAGGCAGGGTGAGGTAGGTAGTGTGAGCACAGCAGATATCAGTAATCTGCCAAAACTCTTCTTACTTACACTCCCCCTCCATGCTAACTGGGCCTCAGATCTCTGACTCGGCCTTGGGGAGGCTGGTGTGCCTGCATAGCTCTGGAGTGTTGTTCAGAAAAGTCACTGTGGGTGGGTTTTCAAACCTATTTAGTTCTGCAAATGTGTTTCATTACTATAGTATTTCTAGATCTGTGCTTGTTTGGGTTTTTTTTTTTTGTTGTTGTTTGTTTAGCAATAACATGAATTGGAGAGATTTAAAGACAGCAGTTATATCCCCTCTCTGGCTTTATTTGGCCGTAGGTTTTTGTAGTCTCATAAGGCAGTTTACTCATAAAATAAACTGCTTAACCTCACAGCCTCACTCTGCACCTCTCCCAATTTGACGTTGTCTTTTCTGTGTGAACATCCCAGTTATTCAAAAGATTTTTTTTTGTTGGTCCAATGCCTTGGACAAGGGCCTGAATTCTTCCTATGTGCTGACAATTCTTTTCTGTATCTTATGATTATGTTTTTCATCCTATAATCATGTTTGTAATTTATCAGGACAATCCTGTCTCGGCTGCACTAATCCTGTGATCAGCAGCAAGTTCATGCTTATCTTGCTCCTCTGTTGTTTCTGTTTTGTTCTTGTTAATAGTTGAAATTCTTGATCTCACACTTTCTACTTTTAAGTTTCTGCTCATGTCTAGCACCTCAGTCCCCCTTCCTGACTTTTTCTGGGAAAAAAAAAAGCAAAAAACAAGTTATGTTAATGATGCCAGCTTATCTATTGCTTTTCTTCAAGACACTTGTATTTTATGCAAAAAAAAGGTAAAACTCTAGGTAGAAGAATCAGGAGGCCTTGCACTTTTAAAAATTGCACTAATACAGAAAGTCTCAGGCAGTGTGTGCCTGCTGACTGCACCAGGGCAGGCAGCTCGTGGAAAGCAAGTGCTGTAGTGGCTGGCAACACACACAGTCTGCAGCTCACAGGGTATCACTGTAGGGAGTTTGTGCAATTGATTAAATTGTATTGTGCACAGTCATCAGAAATGGAGCCTCACAATAATTGTAATGATGTACTTTGTTCTAATCTTTGCTTGCAGAATATCAGAGGAACATCTACTTCTAGATAAAATAAATGTAAATGTATATAACTGAGCCTGACAAATTTATCACTCTCCAGCTGCTGAAGGTAAGATGAGGGAGAAAATAAATTCACTGTCCTGTTACCAATAAAATTTTAAAAACTCACAGGTGGAGAAGTTGCTGCATTTGGGGCTGGTACAGCCGGTCTCTGAGTGGCCGTGCAGTAGAAACAGCAATGATCAGTGTGTTCCACAAAGGTGGGTTTGAAGAAGCATTAGAGATTTTATAGCAGCTGAAATATAAATAAAGGAGAAAGGCAAATGTCTGAGGATGAGTCAGCCAAGAGGTGAGTGCATTTACTCATAAGTGGGCTGTTTTGTAGATCACATTGAGACTCCTTAGCCAAGATAAGGCTGCAGACTCTGGGCTTGAACTTTTTAGAAATCTTTGATTAATTGCTAGTGGATGATCCGTCTAAAATGTTTCTGCTTCTTTCTCTCTTTCTTTTATCCAGCTCCTATTTCTTTAGCTTTCTGTTCTCTTGCCTTTTCCTTTTTCTCTGTAATTTTTTTTTCTCTAATTAAATATAAATAAAAAGGACTACATGTTCTGTGCTGTCACTTATGATACATAACTTCTCAGTAGAAATCCCACATTCAGTAGTGATTTTAACTGACAGATTGCAATTAAATAAAGATAGAAGGTTTATAGGTTTCAACTCCGTATCTGCATTTCTTGTCTTCTGTGTGGTTTTGTTTTCCAAGTTAACTGGCTTTCCAACACGTATATATGTATAAATCTTTTTTCTTTTCTATCTGATCAGATTAGTATTATTTAGGTCACCTCTAGTCAAGCAAGCCACACTGGTATGGCAATGTCAGCTAGGGGAGGGATGCATTTGGGGGTTTTTTTGGTTGCTTGGGTGGCTGGGTTTTTCTTTTTCCTTGTCTAACTGGGGAAAATCTGTGTTTAATGTGCAATGTAACTAGAATCCCTGAAAGGCCACAACGAAAATTCATGGTTTTTTGGTTTTTT
>VZTB01011867.1:16793-95983 GCA_013397245.1 Thryothorus ludovicianus | reverse complement strand
GAAATTTCTTGTTTTTTTTTTTTTTTTTTTCCCTTTTTTTTCTGAAAGAGTTCATTTTCCTTTGGGTACAGCTCCGCAGGTGAGGTTGGTCTTTTCCTCCCTCTCGGCCCTTTTGCAGCGGTCCGTGCGCTGCTCCCGAAGAGGGCTCGCTGCGGCAGCGGCTGCGCTCAGGGATGCGCTGGGGATGCGCTCAGGGATGCGCTCAGGGATGCGCTGGGGATGCGCCTGGGGATGCGCTGGGGATGCGCTCAGGGATGCGCTCGGGGATGCGCTCGGGGATGCGCTCAGGGATGCGCTCAGGGATGAGCTCAGTCCCCTCCGCTCCCTCCCGGTCCCTCCCGCCTCGGGCGGGGCAGCGAAGGGGCCGGCCCGGGGGAGCCTCGGCCGCCGCCCGCGCCCTGGCAGCAGCCGGCCCTTGGCGGCCGCGGAGCCGATGTGTTTCCCCGCGTCCTGCCAGCTGCAGGCAGACAGCGCGGCCGCGGGAACAGCTGCCGAGCAGGAAGCGAACCCAGAGAGAGCTGAAAGCCGATGCTGAGCAGCAGCCGGCGGGACAGAGGATGCCTGATGCAGCTCTGCTCCCTGGACCGTGTAGCGCAATCCCGGCGGGACCGCGGGCGCGCCACGGCGGCAGCGATCGCCCTCCTGCAGGAGCACTCCTGCGCTGAGCGGCGGGCGGGCAGCGAGCCCGGGCGCATCCGAGCGGAAAACCTCACGGCATTTCAAAAACACTCACTACAAGTTAACTAGAGTTATTAACTATTATATTAACTGTAGTTTTCACAACATAAAGTCCAATTATCTTAGAAAGTGAAATTGTTTTCTTTTATAGCCTTGGTGGCTTTTTGAGGAGAGGCCTCCTCTTTTATGGTCATTCTGCATTTCTTATGGAGGTGATCTGCACCCCCAGGAGACCTGAAACAGTTCCCCCAGTTCTGCATGGAGCAAAGTGACCCCAGCTCCTGGTACACTTTCCATAGAAGAGGATGCTTTGAAACAGGAGAATTTGATTCTATCCTGGGTCCTATTCATATCTAGTTTGGTATCCCACTTCTTGTTAGCAGAAATACTAAAGACTGAGAAAACTTAGTTTATGCTACCCTGCTCCAGACCTCTGGAGCAGCCTGTGTCACTGCAGCCTTTCTACTTTGTCTGTATTCAGTCTCTTTCAGTGTCAGTTCTCCTCACTGGGAATTTGTTATGGAGAAAAACCTTAAAGGCAAACTACTTCCCAGGCCAGTAAGAAATATTTAAACACTTCAGGCATTCAGTCTGTGATTCAGAGATTTATTTATAAAACTGTTGATTTTGGGACACTAAACCATTGCATTTAAACTGCAGAAGTGAGTCATATTTGTGGGAGGTAATTACTACCAGAAAGCACAACTAGCTTTTGTAGGTTTCTCTGTAAAATGTCCACTTATGATCCGCAACTACTAAAAATAACATGCTTTGTTGAATTTCTGCACAACTTATCTTTACAGAATTATGTGGCTTTATACATGTATTCTGTTTTTCTGACATATGAAGAAATAAATGACTCACATGCCTGAGAATTTATTTGAGTGTTTCATACCGACTGTCCTGGCCAGGTAACCTGTTCTGCTTATATGATTTTCATGAAATGTGAAGACTCTGTGGTAACTTCCAGAGGCAAGCCATTTAGCATGGGAACAGTGATTGCAGCAAGCACTTATAAGCAGTGTTTGTTCATCAGAAATGTCCCTGATTTCTTGTTTCATCCAAACCCACAATAATCTACTCAGTCTGTTCTCTTTTCCATGGTTAATAGATTTTGGGAGCAGAGGGAGTTCCAGATGTCCAACACCTGCAGAAGCTACTTGCAGAGCTGAAGGGAACTTTTCCTCATTATCCCTCAGTCATGACTGAGGAATTCGAGTTTATTTAACTTGTGGTCACTTAGCAGCACACCCTACTAGCAGATGAGTCAGATGGTATGCCACCTATCCCAAGAGAATACCCTGCAACTGGGTTCAGAAAAACAGTATCATCCATCCTGGCATACTAGGCTTTGAACAGTTTTTCCCATGTCAATCAGGGAGTACTTAAGGTGCACCATGAACCCAAGTTTTCTTGCTAGCAGATCAAAAATGGAGCTGCTACCCAGCAGTTAAACCACAGTGCTCTGACTACCTCCTTCCCCTTCAAAATGGACAATTATAGAAGAGGCCTTCCTTTAAAAACTGCTATTATCTCTTTGTGTGATTTGCCAGGAATCAGATTGTGTTTGCTACTTTTCCCAGGAATCTTGTGTCAAGCCTTTCCTCTCTTCTCCCTGCACTTCCAGAGTGAATCCAGATCCTACCAACTTCATAGCCTTGGTGAGGTGATAGGGCCAGAGATGGGGCATATGGGACCTGTGCATGCCTTTCCATGGCTTTCTGAGAAATCTAAATATTATCATGCTAAGCTATACCCCTTTGGGCAGCTCCTTATTCTACCCATGTTTTTTCATAGGTAAACACTTATTTTATTTTTCCTGGCTTTAAATATATATTTTTTTCCACTGGGATCAGGTTTTAATTACCAGGTGGCTCTGAAAAATATGCTGCACTTGATCATGGCAGCAGGGCTGGCTGCCAGAGGGTTTGTCCCCATAAATTGAGCTCCCCACAATGCTGGGATACCACTGTGATTTACCCATTCAGGAAGAGGGCTGAGTGACTGTCACCCCACACTTGAAACACCACACATTGAGGGACATCAGCTGGTGGCCAGGAAAGGTCAAGACTGTTTCTCATCACTAAGATTACCTCAATTGGTAAGAGCAGGGTGCTGATAATGCCAAGCTCATGGGTTTGATCCCTGAACAGACCAACTCAAAACATCTAGTGATTCTGTAAAACCTGCTCCTCCCTGTGCATACAGGGAGCTTTCAGAGCTACTTTTCTTCACTCCTGACAATCAGCATTGAAGTGCACTTGGGTACACTTTACACTTTTACCTTTACAGGCAGTGATAAAGGGCTTTTCCCACTTCCTAACACACCTGGCCCTACAACATGGTCTCTTTGTTTTATTCCATCCTCTGGCTGCAAGCTACTGCTCTGGGTTAGGATGAGCTTTGCTTCTATACCCTGACCCCACCATTTTTAAATATAATTAGTTGGTACAGTCTTCTGTATAGTACTGAAAGTAGAAACTCCTTTTTGCTGTGGCTCCTTTTCTAACAGGAAACACCTTGCCAGAGCACTGAGGTGACACAGCCCAGATCTTGCACCAGGAGAGATTTACTCTTTGCCTTCTTGCTTCTCTGCCCTTCTGACTTTGGTAAGGACTGTCTACTTTTTCTGCCTGATATGGAGAAGCATTAAGAAAGGCTTCCTGCAGGCAAGCAGACAGACAGACAAATAGAATGATAACTGCACTTTGGCACAGAATTTGGGCTCTGCAGTCTCTAGTTTACGTGTTTGTGAGGGGAATCAGCAGCATTTTTAAGCCATTTGCTTCCAGTGATTAACTTTCAGGAGACCTAGAAGTGTTGTGAGGTTTGCACGGATAAAGTCTGGTTATAGATTACTCATAAAAAGAAAGATATTTTAGAAGAATAAATTAAATGCTAGCTGACAATCTGCTTGCCAAGTTTTAGTTTAGTAGAGTTGAAATGGCCAAGTTTTTAACGCCGACAATTGAGGTTTGCAAAGGAAATACCAAACCAACCTGGTGGAAAAAGACGTGGACATTAAATTACAGGGCAAAGACTGCCTTTGCTTTGTAGGTGGAGAAATAAACAAATCACAAAAAAGAAAATCAGTTTGAATTTTTCAATCTGATTCCTGTGCCTAAGCAGAAAAATGTAGGATGTATCACTAATCTCAGAGCCCAAGGGGACGCTCAGCAAAGTGTGCAGAACTGTTGGCAAGGGGACTGCAAAGAGGACCAATACAGGGAAGTGTTGCAAAAATGCCCAGAGACTGGTGCTCAATCTCATCATATAAAGTCCTAAAAAGAATCCAGACCACAAATTCTCAACTGTTCTTATTTCAGCTAGTGCCAAACAGACACATTTTTTCATGTGTACAATAGTTTTTCTTGGATACAATGTCAACAATATATGCTTGTCGTTGGACATTTGTGTAATTTTCCCTGTATAATGTGTAAGAGCATGTTTCTGAATTCCTGCAGCAGCAGCAGGCCAGCTAAATTCACCATGAGCCCTATCTTCATCCAAGAGGCATTCCTCTGAAGCTGGAGAAACTATTCACTGCATGGGGACTGCCAAAAAGCACACTGGAGCAAGGAGAGCAAAATCTTCTCCTGAAATATTATTTCAGTCTTTTCAGTTTTACAAAATACAGGAGAAAATGTCCTACATTGCAAGGTTAGACTTATTTGTCTGCTCCAGAAGGCTGAATATATTTCATCCAGAAATGACAGAGGTGCCTGAAAAACCACTTCTCAGAATTAGAAGGTTTATTCTGCAGTCCAGCTCGCCAAACCACACCCAGTAATGGACATCAGAGATGTCACAGTACAGAATGCCAGGGCACTGGTTCTCACACAGGACCAACACAGAGACAACTTGATCAAGCAAATTCTGCACCATGTACATCCCCAATAAATGTGCTACATTTTTGGGTCATGGCAGAGACTGGCAGCTAGAGGCCAAAATTTCCAGACTGCTCTCTTCCCATTACCTATGAATTACTGCCCTCCAGTTTTTAACTTGCTAGCTCAATGCAAGTCTTTCCTGCTCAGCTGAGCAGATGCCATGCTACAGCAGAGCATTTCTGGGGTTTCTGCTCTAAATTATTCATATCTGGAAAAATGAAGAACTGGATACGATTTGGGTACTCAATCAAATTCAACAGTTACTTGTACTTGCCTTTTGTGATGGTTGCAGCTATTTGCAAGAAGTTGCTGCAGTTTTGCTTGCTTTTTTATGCTATTCTCTTCTTTCTAAATTTTCTTTTTATGTAAAATAGTTCTTAACAAATTTAAAATAAATATGTGTTTTATCATATGCGCCTATGTAAATCTTGTGGTGCAGAGGAGTATACATACTATTGTTACTCTTGCCTAAATGATGCACAACCTTTGTAGTTTTGACCTACCAAATAAAATCAGAGAAAGTTTTACTGATTAAATGATCTGTAGCAGAAGGAATACATTATTTAGTTTTTCTTATATGCTCTTTGCTAGAGTAAATGAGATATCATTGCAATACTGTTCACTCTGTTACAGCTCTGGCTGTGTCAGCATTTACATTGCAAACCTCTTCTTCCAGGGGTTTATAACTCAACCATAAAATGCACTCCAGTCTGAAACTTGGCATTCAATATCTCAGTCTGGCAGTGAATTTATTTTGCAAAAAGCAAGAACAATCCAATGTTTGTCTGTATCTAAGTTATAATTGTTTAGATTTTTAGCAGCAGAATGGGCTGCACAGCAGATCTGGAGAAGTATCCACCTGCCTGACACATCACTCCAGCCTCACCCTTTTAATCCTACGTCAAACTATGTCAAAGCCCAAAATGTTTTGTGAAATTTTAATGCTGCAGTGAGTTTAATTCCAAAGGAGGAGTTTCAGAAGTGCATTACACTTCTCCAGGTAGTGCTGCCGCTGCTCTGACTGCCAGCAGAGCCCAGCCAAATAACTCAACAGCTCTTCATGGTGCATGAGCAAGCCCCAGACCTGCTGTGATGGTGAGTAGCAATGTCTGTTTCACTCTTACATGTACCTTCATTCTCAGGACCTGGCTCTTCTGTCCCCTTCACTTCTTGCACAGAGCAGGAGCCCAGGCACTTCACGCCCCAGCCCTCACTGTGTGCAGGGAGCCAGGCTGCCTTGCACTGGGCCAGCCTTTGATCTCCCAGCAATCACAGAGGAAACGGCCCCATAAATTGTGGGGCTGTTAACATCAGGATCTTGTGTTCGGATGCTGAGTTTGCCATGCCCTCCCCATGGCTTTGCTGGGTATGTCTGGTGGGGTGGGCAGTGGGGAAGCAGTGCCTTTGCCACACGGCCACAAACCTCCACCTTCTCCTCAGCTGAGTTACCTCCCCAAAGTCCTCACCCGAAGTTTCCAAGAGAATTCCTGGCATTATGACAAGGCTTTTTTCTGCTGTTAGTGCTGGAACGTAACTTTGGGTTTACATCCTTGGGTTTGCCATAAAATTACCACTTCCAAAGATATTAGTGCGTTAAAAGTGAACACTACTAGGAGAGCAGGCAAAGAACCTTTTTATGGAGCACATCTACTCTCTGCTCTTGCTCCGTGCCACACCTCAGGTTTTGTCCTTTGGTTTCAAGAATGTGTTTTGGCTCTCTCTCCAGCCAAACCGAGGAGCTGAGTGAGCACTAGTCTGGTTTGCCAGGTTTGATATACTCTCACCAACCAGCAATTATTAAAACCATTTGAAACATAGAGCCTATACTAATACATAGATTTGGAGTGATGCTGTTATTAACCATTAAAGAATATGCCCTATTTAAATAGAAATAGAAAGGCTGATGAAATTTTATCTTGAATCCATCTTTAAGACAAATATATGAGATGTAGTTTCCAAATATTAATTCACTTTCATCTCATGATATTTCCTTTTGGAAAGCCTCAGCCCTCCAGGTTCTCTCAAGCCCTGCACTGCAGATGTTGGAAGATTGTGATATTGATTGCATCTGTTTAAAAATGAGCAGTTTGCAACATTATCTTCAATCTAAGCAATATAAGACTATGCCCAGGGAAAAAAAATGTAAATGTGTCTTTGAGCATATACACACAAAAGAATAATTTTAATGATGTCAAAATCTTAAAATACAACTCAAGTAGGCACCTAGTATTCTGTAAAAATGAATTTAAAGAAAAACAGACATGATGTTCCAATGTGTTTAAGCCAAAGTTTGCATTGGATGTACATTCAGGGCATATTTTGCCTGAATTGTTCAACTATTTATGTCATTTGGAAGGAGATTATTTCCAGTCTCCAGCAATGAAACTGATCTTCCAAACTCACTTACAATTTCTATTGCAGAAATAAAACCTCAGCAATTAGGTGATTAAGTCACTGAAACAACCATTTCAATCAAATATTTGGGCTCCAATGTAAAATACATATTTAGTGGTAGTCAAGTTGTTTTGTTGTCTCCAGGGAATATTAAGAAATGGGAAGGAAATAAATCTTAATATTAAAATATGCAAGCTGTCATAACAAGGATTATGGGAGAAAAATAGGCAAATTTAAAATACAATTCAAATTTTAAGAATTGAGCCAAAATTGCATATTTACAGAACTCAACAGTCAGAGTAATACACCTCCTTCCTTCTGAAGAGTTTCTTCCATTAGGGTTTTTGCTGGCCAGGGAAGGCATATACATTTTATGAGCACAGTAGAAACTCACATTAAGCAAGTATGTTCATGGTTACACTGGAAAAACAGGGCATTTTCTTCTGTACAAGTGCCTTTTTTGAAAAAGCACAAATAGCTAAAGGTCCTATTGACACCAGTTTCCACCCATGAAGGAAACAGCTACTGGAAGCATCCACCATGCAGATAGTGTCTGAAATGCAACATTAGCAGAAATTTTGAACCTGTAGATAAGAAAATATTTTCATGACAAAAAATTAATAATTCAGAAATCTTATGAAAGATTTGCTCTGATAAATTGTTAGATTGAATCTGAAATTGGAAGGGGTAACTCCTTTGTTGTGATGCTATGGAGATAAGATGTTTTTCTCAGTGCTGAAACTCTCGAATGACTGGCAAGATTCAAGAATGAAAATATGGGTCTCAAGTGACAAACTATGAAAATTAAGGCAGAATTTTTTCTATGAATGTATTAGATCACAAAATAGATTGACATTTAAAAAAAAAATGACGACTATTTATTTTTCTGCCTAAGGCTTTTCCTCTGCTGGACTTAGGGCCCATGTACAACTGAGCTGAAATGAGCAGGCTGAAGGACAGATCCTTCTGCCCATCCACCAAGAAACTGCAGCAGGGGTCCAGCTTTTTCCTCCCTGTCCCACAATCAGGACATCAGCCCTGGCCCAGAAGAACTAGTGTAATCAGGATAAAGATTTGTGGGTTTTGTGACATCATAAGTCCTTGGTTTTGTCCAGACACCCACAGCAAAGCCATCTGGGCTGTGCTGCTCCCGTTTGTGTATGACACAAAATTAGCACAGCCATCAGCTAAGAACTGGTTTTGATTGCTAGCTGTCCTCAACATATGAAAGGTTTTCTCTTTACTTAAAAGTTCTCTGGGTCATTTCATTCTTCTGCTTTCTGCTCCCTTCTAACTGCCTAGCTAGCAGTGGTGTTTGTAAATTAGATTAACTTACCTTGCAGTGGTTGTCCCTCTCTGTAACATCTGCAGGTCCAGACTAGCATGAAATCACATTGGGTTGCCCTACCAGGATTGAAAGTTCTCACAATTTGGTAACACACTTTCATCCATTGCCTACTTATCATCTCTCATTTGGTTTCTGGTCCATAATTCCTGAGAGGTTTATTTGTCACAGAACTGCTGCTATCTGAGCTATGGTCCCAGCTGACAGAAAGACAGCACTGTTTCAAAGTTATTTTATGTAACTAAAAAAACATGGGTCAGAGAAGGGAAATGAGCTTCTAATTATTATTCTGAAGGTTGACATAGACCTTTCAAGTGGTCAGGTTTTTATTTTTCTCAGATCAATATTGGCTTATGGGAATTTTTGGTGGAACAAACCTAAATATTTTGTGCTGTCATTGATGCAAATCATTGGCATGTTCTTTGAAAAAGTTTGTGTCATCAGCTAGGTGAAAGTCCTAAGTGTCTCCCAAAAAGACACCATCATCACTGTTCATTCACCTTCAGACTAGTGAATTAAGCTGAGTTTGAAGGCAAATCCCCTATCAAGGAGAGTGTCCAGGTCCCCTGGAATCAGGTCTGCTGCTGTGAACTTCCTCTACACTCCAAGCTATCAATGGCTGTATCAGGATATTCACGTTTCCACCATGAAGATGTTCACATGGTTGCACACTGCCTGGCCACCTCCCCAAAACTCTGTTAAGAATTCAGAAACTAGGAAATTGATTCAGACCCAGCCCCTTCATCCTCCAGTCCTGTCCCAAGTGTGTTTTAGGCCATGTTAGAGCTCTGTGGAGAAAGAGGAAACTACAGAATGAGATTCCTAGTACTCTCCCATTTTATAACAGTGTCTTGAGGAATTTTGTAATAAGTAGTTCACTTTGAAGCATTAGGCTCATCACACATAGATATACATACCAGTTATGATAGTGTTCAATTTCAAATAACAAATCAATCTCTTCTTTCACTCAGCTATTATTTCAGTCCTGTCCTGTGACAATAGATTTCAGAGAGTAATTAAGAAGTGTAAAAAAAGGGCAGATTGATTGTTTTAAACCTACTGTTGGATAAGCACTTTGGCAGTCTCTAATTCTGTTGTGACAAATAGCATCTAATTTTCTCTTTTTCCCCCCCACAAACCATTCATAATTTCACAGACTTGCATTACAGCCCTATAAAAGAGGAATAATTCCACTTCTGAAATTGAAAATCCTAGCCACAGCAGGTTCCCTCTCCAAATGCTTTTCCAGATCTCTGATCCACATCCTACCTCCTTTATTCTCTGCAGTGCTGCCGTGCTCTCTGAAATGAGATAACTCAAGAAGCAGGAGCTGAGGCTGAGGCAGTGGCACCCTGAGTTCTGGCCCTCTTGCTGTTTCTCTCCTAAGAGCTCTTGGCTGCTTTTCCCCTCGGCTGACCCGGCTGTCTCAGAAACTCCACTGGATTTGGGAGACATGGGCTTTGGGTTTTGAGAGAGTGAAGAACTTTGTGCTGGTGGAGCTGCCCTCAAGCTTCCTGTGATTGCTAATTTCAACCAAAAAGTGCGAGGCAAACATATGGGGGCAGAAACAGCTCTCCATTTTCATGCTGAGATCAGAGCAGGCTTGCTAATAGAGGCATAGGTGGAACACAGCTGTCACAATTAATCCCTGTGCCCTGCTGAGTAGCTCTGACCTCCTGGCCAGGACAAGAAGGTGCATGGGAAAGAAGGGTGCCAAAGATTTGAAGGAACAGTCCATTTAATTTTTTATTTCAGTTTTGACCATAAAACAAGGGTGTTCTTCCTTGCTTTAAAAAGTAAAATTATTTACTGGGAGAAATGGCTTCAGATTACAAAAATAATTCTTTTCTATTGTCCACAACAGCCTATCGTTAAACAAATTTAACCCTTCACNAAAAAAGGAGGATAATGTAAATATTGCTCAGTCTCATTTTCTGTATTCCCAGTGTTGCTATTTCTGTGTCACATAGGCAGTCCAGATTCATTGAAAGTGCATATGCTGAGAGGAACCCTTTGGCTCTGCCCTTTTTGTTATTTCAATGTTCAGGAATGAAATACACTGTTTATGTGACTCCAGGTTTTGCACTTGTTCATAGGCTGTGTATACTGTTCATAAGCTGGGTTTATAAAGTGGAATGAACTCAGCCACCTAGTTTTCAAGCCCCAAGTCCAGCTGTTGATACAAATCCTTCAGTCTCAAGCATATTTCTTCCTTTATGTTATTGATACTTTTTATTGTAAATTTGTATTTTTTTCTTGCTACTTAGAAAAATGCATAATAAAAATTAAAGAAATTTAGTATTCAGCCTTCTTGTCCACTGAGACTATAGAACTCCCTTAGAGGTCATGATTTCTTTCTTCCTTGTTTATTTACTTCTCCAAAATATGCTTCTGAGAAGTTGTAGTTTCTCCTTATTACAGAAGACAATCAGAACTCTGTTAGTTCAAGATAACAGCCAGGTTCTGCCCTAATACAAGACATGCAATACTTCTGGAGTGGGATCTGCAAGCACCTAGATGAAGCAAACGGAAGAACCTGATGGAAGTAGTTTTTGGTCTATGAAATATTTACAAAGTCCAAATTTCTTGATGTCCCAGCATTCCCTTCCTAATTCCCCTTTCACCCTCTAACATCTCCCATCCTCTGCCCAAGGAAATGTTGTTATCCTTGTTTTGTATTAGAAATCTGAAATATCTGACTTTCTAATCTGTCATTTTACCTGAAGATCCAAAACTTTCTCTTTCTCTATCATACGGGAATAAAAAATTCTTCCCCTCCTTCTTATCACTTGCTTTCATTCAAGTAAAGATTCTTTCTTATTAATTTTTGTTTTTTAATTTTCCCCCTTGAGTAAAGAGTTGAAATTCTGGAATCTGTGGTTCCCTGTTTGTGAAACAGACCCAGACTACCTTGGAGGAATGTTTTAATAAAATGAGTGATTTCAAGGTAGGAGGTCATGCTGGTAGGAGGTCTTGAGCTAGACATCGGATATATGAACCTGCTTGGAAGTTGGGGGAGGAAAACAGCCTGCAAGGCAGAATATTTTGGAGAAGGCAGTAAAAGGTCAATCTCTGTGCACATGGCTCAGTGTTTGCCACAGGTGCAACAACTTTGTATATCACTGCCTTTATTTTCCCAGCTTTGGCCCCAGCACTTGAGACGTGCTCTTAGTAGGTTGTAGGATTAACAATAAACTCCAAGAGTAGATAAAGAAGGTAGAGAGTCAGGAGAGATACTCTGAGTAGGGGGAAAGTGGGGGCAAAACCTGTATACTTGTCCAGAGCCACAGCCATAGCCATGAAAAGACAAAAATGAAGGTAAAGCTTTTTTATTTACTTTTTTGCTCCTGCTCTCAACGGACACAGGAAATAACTAGGAATGAGTGAGACTTCAGCAAGGAATAATATCCAAACTACATAACAAGCAGATAACAGTGTCACACAAATGGCCTCTTCTGGGCAGATGAGACTGCCCAAGAGGAAAATTGAGATTTATACTACACAGATGAGAAATCTGGCATCTTCTATGAATTTGGAGACATGAAATATTCCCTGGGTAATGTCAGGGCTATTTCTGAGATACGTGCTTCCAGCTTGCTGGAATGAACAGTGAAAGAAACAGTTTTAAACCATATTTAAATGCCTCAAAATTGTGAGGGCCACAAAACTGCCCTGGAGAAGAATTAGACACAAGGGCAGAACAGATATGGGACACCAGATAAAGTCCTCTTCTGAGCTGTCTGGGAAAAAACCCTATTCTGGTTGTGGGTGCAACGAGGTGAATGGGGCACTGCAGAACAGCTGGATCAGGTGGAGAAAAGCCACCAAGAGTTGGGTCACAAACCCATTCTCTGACCAGTAAAGTGATAAAGGTGGCTGTTGAAACAGCTAAAGAGAAAGCTGCTGTCACCAGGATCAGCCACAGCTTTTGCTGGGGAAGAGGATGAGTGGATCTCTGGGCAGTATCCAAACAATCCTCCTGGGAGGAAGGCCCTGGGGATCACAGCCTCTGAGAGCCCAAGATGTGGCTGAAGCTGGAGAAGGTCTCCCTGCCCTGTCCCACAGAGTGCAGCCACTAATGCCAAGCTCCAGATCATCTGTTTTTGCAAGACAGTGATGAAGGACAGGCAGGACTGCAGAAACAGGCATTGTTCATCCTCCAGTGCCAGCACAGAGTCTGGGTGTGCCTGTGGCAGGGAGAAAACTCTCAGGTAACCACAGCATCTGCCCCTGAAGGCAGGTAAACTGAATATTGAAAAGAATGACTAAATAATATGATTATACCTAAAGTGCAGGAACAGTGTGCACCTCCTGTGGTGCAGTGATGGGCTCACTGAGATGGATGAGCCATTCAGGTGCCTATCAGTGCTGACACAGCTCCTGGCAAATAAAGCTTGGCAGAAGTGCCCCTGGGCACCTGGCCAGCCAGAGAGGTGCTGCAGCACCAGCATCTTGGGGCTATTGCAGACAGAGCTGTGTGACAGAGGAAGTCTGTAGGAATGTGTGTGTGCTTTCTGCAACCTCAGCACAATGGTCAGGAGGAAAACATTAGGGCAAAATTAGCCTAACGCTACTCCTCTGCATCTGATGTCTGTTGGTTTCTGAAGGACACTGATGGACAAGCTCCAAACAAAAGAAGGAATCTGACCATTTGTACAGACATGCAGCTCTCTTCCCTCTGGAAAGCCCAGGGACAGGAATGGGGAGACCTTGGGGTCCCAGTCTCTGAGGGACAACCAGAGGCCCAGCCTGCTGCCACAGGAGGATGACTGTGAACAAGGCAGAGTAAACTTCAGCAGCCCTGGGCATTTGGTGACAGAGTCCCAGCATACTGTTGGGTAGAGCAAGAGAAGAGCTTCTCTCCTCTATTTTCCTTAGGTCCATAAACTGAGCTCAGAGGTTTTGATCAGTGCTAGTATCCCAGAGAGATCCTGATGACATTTAATTACACTAAGCAACTACATGACTTTTTTTTTTCTTTCTTTGGTACTACAGTGGAAAATAAAGTCCTGTCCTTAGAACAACTCCCAAGCTACATTTCTCTGGGGAAAATAAATGGTATTTAACACATGATGAAACCATGTTGGAAATGTCCAGGCATCTGACAAAGTACTGAAGAGTGCCAGGTGCTGTAGAGAGTAGAGCAGCCCATGGTCACTTGCAGAAGGAATAGTGCCAAGGAAACTCTGTGTTGCTGCTTGGTAAGAAACCATCTGCGCTGTGGCAATAGGCAGAGCAGTAGTCCCAGCAGACTGGCACCAGGAGATGAACACCCAGGCAAGCCAGTGAGTATCTCTGGCAGCCAGAACAGGATGCTCAGCTGATGTATGTCAAATAGTGTGACCATTGAGTGATCAGGTCAGGAAAATACCAGGCCCAAAACAGAGTCAGAACTGATTTGTTCCATTTTAAAAAGACTAACTACATGGCCATGTTAAATTGTTACTTCTCTTTCTAGAAAATGGGGCTGTGTGGAAGGCATTCAAGCAAGAACAGAGATCATGAAATGCAAGGTACATTTCTCAGACAGTAGGTTGTAATGCACTGCAGCAAAATTCAAATAATTCAGTACCAGGGGAATCTGAGAACAAGACCTCTTCCCCTGGGTACCTACAAAACAAGTGGAAGGCAAGAATGACAGTAAAGAGCCAAGAGCAAAAACTGCACAGACAAGAAGAAATGCCTACTTGGAAATACCATGCTCTTGCAACAATCCTCCCAGGGACAAAACACCAGCTCAGCGAGAGACCAGGGAGCAGCAAAATCCAGACCCCAGGGTAAGCTGACAGACAGGCTGTCAGCAGCCACAGGCATCACAGTGCTGGCATAGGCCAGTGGCTTGCAGCAATAAAGGGAGCTGAGAGTAAAGCCACTGTAGGACAGTGGACAGTGCCTGAGTGGCAGACCAGCCAGGAGGCACGAGGCTGTGATCTCAGAGACACAAGGGTGCTGGTGGGTGCCTGCTGGTTCTCAGGGCAGCAGTGGAGGTAAAACTGAAGACAGATCACCAGAAGGCAAATGGAGAGCAAGGCAGACATAGCAAGATTTCAGGAATTCCCTGATTTGACACATGGGTGCTGGGGAAATGGATGTCCCAGGAAGCCAGAGGACCTTGCATGACTAAAGCAGCCAAAGAGGCTTGAAAAGCCTCATAATTAACAGTAACACAAACAAGATGGGGAAGGCTGGACTGAAGGGGGGGACACTTGAAAGACAGCAAGGCTCTAGGTACTGTTGGACAGCAGCAGCAACAGTGGAAGCCCAGCTCAGGCTGTGCAGGGGTAACTCCTCACTCAGCAATAGCTGCCAACATGGCAGCAATAAACAGCTAAGAGGGGAGATTAACGACCTTCAAAGGTCTTGGAGGAGCAAGTGTGGCTGTGGAGAGGGGCTTGCAGGGGGCTCCAGGAACTGCATCTGCATTTACTTGGCTTGAATGGCTGTGGTGTCTCAGGTTTTACAAGTGTGGAGCCCTTTCATGTTGTTGTCCAGTGCCCAGAACATGAAACACTTGAGGTGAAATCCCACCCCCACTGAAGTTAATGGGAATTTTGCCTTGAGTCTGGTTTCTCTCTACTCACACTCTCTGGTGTAAGGAAAGACAGATCTCACCTCAACAGAGAGGGAGGGGAGAGAAAGGCTGCAAAGGAAAGCATTAGTGCAACTTTGCTGTTGAGTGTGATCTGAGGGGACAGGGCTGGTGTCCCTTCCTGCTGGGGACTGAGGCAGGCCCAGGGCTTGCTGAGCTGAACAGAAATGAGGAGCAGGGCTGAGAGAGCAGGCAAACCCTCAGTGTAGAGGGAAGTAGATGGAGGGGGGAGCTGGTGTGAGAAAAAAAGCACAAACTGAATTGAAAGATGCTGAAAGGAACAGTCAAATAGCAAGGGGAGACTACCCCCACAGGGCAGGAGGGCAGCCAGGATGGATCACCAAAAACACACCTCGGCAGCACCAACAAACCCACAACAGAGCTGGAAAAAGCACAGGGACAGATTTTTTCCTCTAATGCTTTGTTGCTGACTTAGGTTTACTGCATTAGCAAAGCAAAACACACACAGTGCTGTACTGCTGGAGTGGGTAACTTCAGGGTAGGTTTACATCTTCATAAGCATCATGGGAAGAAGGCAACAACATTACTGCATGAGACCTCAGCAGGATACCCGAATCCTATGGGTCAGGAAAAAACAAGTGACAGCAGCAAAGAGATAGGAAGATCATGCACAAAGAGTAGTTCAGTATCTGGAAGTTGTATAAGAACCCACTAGAGGAAAAGTAGCAGCTGCATGTGTCTGAACAGTGCCAATTTCTTTGACTCAAGCAAGCAGATTTCATTATATCTTCAGAAGAGCCGCTGTGGAAGACACAATGAAAGACCTTGCAGAAGAGGTCCTTGCCTTTAGCTGAAAGCTAGAATTGTGATACATACAATTTCTGATTGTCTCAGTGCTGAAAGTGCTACATAATAGTCAGAGAGAAAGGAAATTCCCACAGTAGAGCTGCCAGTGACAGATGACAGCAATGCTGAGAAAGGTAAAAAAAAGAGCCAGAGCAAAAGAAGATTGTGGGCAGACCTGTTTAGCACTTGTCTTTTCTCCTTTGGCTGCAATGGTTTCTGATGGGAAATGCTCATCTGACTATATGAACATTTCTCCCTATTATTTCCTTCAAGAACATGTCAGTGCTTCTTGCCTAGAAACCTCTTGTCACTCCCCAGCCAAAATGGGCATGAATTTCCCAGGAGGCTGTGATGACCAAGTCCAGCAGGACTTTGGCAGCTGTGACGGGGTCTCTGTCTCACCACCAACAGCATCAACAATGGGGCAAGGGGCTGGGCTGGGTCACAAAAAGCTCTGAACAGAGGTAGTGTGCAGGCACTTGAGGAAGCAGAAACTGTTTGGTTTTCGCTATTGTCCTTCATAAGGAAAGTAATTTCTGGGAAAAAGTCAGGGGTTTGTGCTCTTTCCTCATGGACATAAGGGCAACTGTTCTCGGTGCAGACACAGCTCTCAGTGCCTCATGGCCACTGAGCTTAGAGCTGAGCTGACAGCCTGAACCCTGCCTGCCTCCTCACAGCCTCAGCTCATCCCTCTGCACCACTGCAGAGTTATTCCCAGCTCATCGGGCTGTTGTAAGACCTAATTACCAAGTGTTTATGAAGAACCTCATTCATTAGAGGAGCTTAAGCTATATAAGTGCATATTATCATTTAGGATACTTCAAGATGAAAGGCACTTAAGTGCTTGACAAGCTGAGAAAGTAAATGTATACAGGAATCAGAGCATTTGCCTCTGAAACGAAGCATCTGGGCTGAGATGTAACAACTGTTTTGGGCAGTGGTGTGAGGTGAGAACAGCAAACCCCTTCAGCTCAGCTAAGGATCCCAAAGCAGCAGCAGTGGTGCTGCTCAGGGCCCCAGCTGGGGGCTGCCAGAGGGATCCCAGCACTGGGGTTGGTGTCCCTGAGCCAAGGAGCAGGCAGGGGCCAGCCAGGCACTGCTGGGTCCCTGCCAGGGGATCGCACGTCTCAGAGGATACTGACAGCAGGTTTGCAGCTGAGAGCTTCCCGTTGTCGTTCTTTCCCCCCTGAGAGGAGGAGGAGGGAGGAGGACAGGGATGGGAGAGCTCATGTGCCATGTGTCTGAGCCAAAGCAGGTCAGCTAGAAGGTGCAGTGCAAGTTCAGGGCAGGAAAGATTCATCGAGCCACCCTTTTTATGGCTATTTTGCATGCATAACTTTGAGCTGAAATAAATACCAGCAGATGATTTAAGTCCCTTCCAACAGGCCCTGTAGCCTTTCAGAGGTATTAGCAGTGTGCCTCCAATAAGGAGTGCTCTGTTTGCCGTGATAAATCCGTGCTACACCACACCTCCCACGTACACAAGTACTCGATTTCTGCAGCAGCAAGTGGAGATAGCAATGAAGAGGCCTGGAAGGAAACCAGAAAATAGATTACTGGGGACTAGAGACCATTTAAAACATGCTGCAGTGACAGTGAAGCTTTTTAGAGAGCCTTCATGAGCTACATTCATGGGCTTGCTTTGCCCAAGCCAGGAGCCTTGAAAAGCTTGTATTCCATTATATTTTTCCAAGGTCCTAAACAGTACAGGATTAGTATGTATTACTAAATTTCTTTATTTTCTTTGGTTCAGTTCCTTAAACTGCATATGAAACAATGATACCAAAGCAATGAGTGAAAAATATACAGAACTATATTTTGAAGTTTTGTTAGGGTAAAAAAAAATCTGAGGGAAGACTTCTTAGATACTTTCTGAGTTATTGAGCCCGAAGTGTGTGCAGCAGTACACCAAAGAACTCCACTCATCAGTCTTGTATATTGTTTTTTAAGAAATGGGGCAAATTGTTCCATATTTGACACCTCATATTCATGAAGGTCTTTATTTCCCAGATGTCAGTACTCCAATTTATGTTTTAATTCTGAGATCATCTATTTTTCTCTCATTAATTGCAATCTCTGAGATCTTATCATTTGTGTTTTCCACCTGTGCATGATTGCTCATTTTGTGGTCTGCAATCCTCTCCCCTCCCTATCAACCTCTTGGCCTGAGGTTGGCACATTGTTACTCAAACTTCTATGAACATGTGTGGTCAAATACAAAACCTTTCACTGGCCATTTTATTCTCCAATAATGTCTTTTGGGTTGTACCTATTTTGTGTTTTTCACTATCTCTTTGATGTCACAAGAAGAGCAGATGTTGTGTGGTGTTTGTCCTGCTGAGCTGAGTCCAGGGCTGAGCACAGGGAGGGCACAGGGATCACCTCCCACCACACAGGACAGCCTGGAGTGTCCTCACAGCTCCTGGCACGCACTCCAAGGCTTTGCTGGCTGTTGTGACCCCCACTTTTATCATCCCTGTGGCATCCTCTGCTGCCTCTGACATCTCTCAGCAGCCATGGCTGTTATCTTCCTCTGCAGAGGAGGCACAGGGGGGCTCTGGCTCTGCTCTGTGCATGCAGGGGCCAGGGCTGCTGGTTATCTACAGAGCCATCCATGAGCAAGGCAGTGCAGACCTTGCATCTCCCCAGCCAAACAACCCAAGACAAGAGTTAACATCTCACACATCTGCAGTCTATTACACCCACCTGTCTGGAAACTCCCTCAGCTGTGAGTCTGGAGAGTCTTAAAACTTCCTTAGTTCTTGTTCTGATGGAACTCTCCGCTACAGGAGAGGCATTTTACACTCTGCACCTCTAAAACACAAACTGTTTTTACTCATATTGCTGCATTTAGGACTAACGGTGTTGGCCCGTACTGATAAAGACACACTGAGCTGATAATGACATGACAGTATATAGAACAGTAAGAAATCAATATTCCTGAATGCCACCTTTACGTGAAAGAAATTCTGCATTATGTGCAGAAAAGGTAAATCAACCTTGTGCTGTATAAAACCAAACTATCATTTTCCAATGAAAGAGTGCAGCACACCACAAGGAAACAAAGCATTTCTAGCTTGTGCTAGCATATTGCTGTATCTTGTGTGTCTTATTAATATTTTCTTATGAAAAATCAGTGATTTGGAGGATTTATAATAGTGATGCAACCAGTACCTTCAGCTCCCTGGAGCAGAACTCTAGCACAGGAGTGCCCTACACAGGCAGGGACTTGTTCTGAAGAAGGCTGAGCTCCCTTCAACACCACTGATATTGGGCTTAATTCAGCTTAATTCAGCAGGATTCTCAGATACAGTTAAATTTCAGCAATGCAGTATTTCTTGTAGCCCAAGTCTGAGGCTTTTGAGAACTTCAGCATCATGTAGAACAGTTTCTGAATACATTCAAGATGGAATGGAGGAAATAAGATGTTCCTCTCTAATATGTAGACATTAGCAAGCAGGTGTCTGTGAGCAAAGAATAAAATGAAGAAAGAAAAGATGTAAGGAAAAATTAGAAAAAATGCAAAATCCAGGCAATTATCTTGCCTGGGTAAAGGCAAATTCACAAATGGTGCATGATAGAGTATTGAACTCCTAAAGCTCTGCAAAGTCCTGGAAGTCTGAAAGCACACAAGCTGAGGGCACAGGTTGGCTGTACTCTCACCAGCACTGCTGAAGCTGGAAGATATCTAGCTGAGCCTTTAAATGTTGACTATTCTGAATGGAGATGTGAGAAACACTCTTTATCTATCGAGGAGCTTGGTCTGGTGTGCCAGCTTCAAAAGAACAGCTGCTGCAAGTGCATTTCCCAGGGCTTGATTAAACATCGGAAGGAAATTTCCAGAGTCAGAATTTACATTGTGAAGAAGTAATGTTAAAAATAAAACACAGCCTAAACTTTAACAGACTGTTTCTATACCAGCTGCTCTTGGAAACCGTTGCTTAAATGCAGTAAATATTTCTTAATAATACGTTATGCTGTGCTGTTGCATGAAAGGAGGTAAGTTATACTGAGCAGGCAGAAAGTCAAAATGAAGCAGTCTCTTTCTTTAACCAGCTTCGCTGATACACAGGAGGGAAACAAGCACCAAAAATTGCTAGTGAATGAATGAAATGTTACAAGTTTTTCTTTGGAGGGAACAAAAGAAATGTTGTTCCATGCTTGCCTTAGGGGTAGGAGTAAGGGAGGATGATGAAGGGGAGTGGAATCCATAAAAAACATTCCACATCCTTCAGAGAAACCAAAGAAACCCAGAAGTGGCGATAGGGTTAGGTCTGCAGGGGAGGGCACGGATGGAGAATCCTGCTGTAAGCCACTAAGGCTTCCCTCCTTACCAGGGACTGACACTGGTAGGACAAATTCCTACACAAGTCAGCAAATCTTGCATATTTATGTGTTGTTTTTCTTTTTCCACCCATCTTAAGTTACTTTATTTTTACGTGGATTTAAATGTGTGTGTTTTACATGTCGAGTGGCTGAAAGATGGTACAAGCCAAAGCAGCATGTAAATTACAACAATTCATTTTCCTTGTGTCAGGCAAGCCCAAGAAGTAAAGAGGAGACTAATTTAATTTAATGAGAAGTCTAATTTAATTTAATAGGGTCTAAGCTACACTGCCATCATACAGACACAGTCTAATCATACCCAATGCGTCTCCAGTCAGTGTTGGTACAAGTGCTCCATGGGCACCTCTTATCAGTATGACCAAGGCTGATAAGCCTTGAAAGTAACAGAAAGGGACCCTTTTCCTAAAAATATATTTTTAACCTTTACCATAAAAATCTGTTCCAGTGTTTTGCATTAGAAAACCTGTGGCAATATTTAGCAGAAAGAGGAGTTAGAAAGCAGCCTCCCTTTAACCTGAATGAGACCCTTTTCTATTAGATTGAGAAGTTTGCCTTTCTACCCCAGGTTCAAAGTTGGTAAACTAATTTATGGAGAGGCTCCAGGAAAGCAGATCTTCCTGTCCTATGCACACACAGGTTTGGGGGAAAAAAAGCTAACCTAATCAAAACCAAACAAAAAAAAACAAAAATGGAAAAGAAAGAGAATACATTTGTCAGGCTGTGCTTAAGGGCAGGCCATTTTCTGTGCTTTGAGCATGTGGAGGGTACAGCCATGGCAGAGAAGAGTCAGAGGTCCTGACAGCAGGGCCTGGCAGGGTTTGTTCTTCCCTTCCCAGAAAGGAGGAGAGACTTTTCCAGGGACATTCTTCAGGCAGGACAAACTGTGCTCACTTGATGGAAAGCAGTGGATGCTGTGTTTCCATTGGAGGCAGCTCCACTTTCCACCTGCCACGTACCTCAGAGCACCAGGGCCCCAATCCCACCAGGGTGAGCCCTGGGGCAGGAACCATGGGAGGTGGGAGTGCTGCAGCAGCTACTCCAGAGGCAGTCAGCAAATTTTAATTGTCCAGAGTCCATCAGCAAAGTCCTATCTATGATATGCAGGAAACAGACAAAAGTAAAGGGTTTGCAGGAAAGGAGGGAGTCTGCAAAGCCCAATTTAGTTCATCCTTGTTTGTATGAGGTTTTATGTGCAGCTGGGAGAAGCTGTGTCTTATCATTAGAAAAGCCATACTGGGGCATTTCCCAAAGTTTCTTAAAATTTACACAGCAAATAAAGCCATTATGGAGATGTAAAGGGTCATAGTCACAGTGCAAAGCTCTCCTTCAGGAAAATTTTGGGAATTTTCCTATGTATTGGTGGGAAGAACTTTAGGACACATCTAAAGGCCCTCATATATCAAGTCTGTTCCTTTGGTTTTGTTACAAAATAAAGTCAACATCTGCAGTTGAAGGGCATTAGGAATATTTACCACACAGAAGATGACCTTACAACACAGATGATGAGGTTCAAATACCTTCCAAAGGTTAATCAAGAACTTTGCACTATATTTTTTCCAGCTTATTTTGGGTGTGAATAAAAAGTAACTTCATTAAAGTCAGTGAATTGCAACAATTACCAGTTTGGGAGAAGAATGGACTCTCTGGAAAGACTCCAAGGTTTCATCATACCAGTTCGTAGCCTGTTTTCTAACTGTGACCCCCTTTTTTGTTATTTTGTCAAGTCAGGCTGAAAAAGATTGAATCCCAGCTCCAATAACTGTTCAATAGTTTAAGATCTATAAAATATTTATGCACTCAGCAGCTTGCTTCTGCATAATAACTTTCAAAGATTGATAATGTTCCATCTCTGAGGCTTTTGACTGATGGCATTAACTTTTAGCATGCTCTTATTTACTGCCCCTGATGCCTCCCTTCTCTGGCTGCCTCCAGCCTGGCAGAGCCCACGCCATTGTTGCACTCCAAGGAGTGGTGAAAAGCAGGATGAGGTGTGGGTCAAGGGGGATGTGAATCCCAAGGGAGCCTCTTCTGCTGCCTGCACTGGGGTCACTAATAAACTGGAATCCTGGGACTGGCCTAACCTGGGACTCTGTGGATGTGGAGTGTACTCCCAGAAGAATGGCGAGCTACCTGCTCCTGGAGACAGCCACCAGCTCCATCAGGGCTGGGAAAGGAAGCAGGAGACTTTCCTCTCACCAGACAAGCCTCTGGCCCCCTCAGTTTCACAGCCCACCCGGGTCTCCTTTCACGTTTGGGAACAAGTCAGCGTCACATACTGGTAAAAAACATGGCCAGGAAAAGAAGAGAACCCCTATTTTAAGGGAAACAAAGCAACAATGGGCTCAGCGAGCCATTTGTGGTCTGCTTGGCAGGACCCAGATGGCTTTTCTTCCCTGGCTCTGCACAGTGATAGAAGCAGGGCTGCAGCACTTAAGGCCTTGGCACCGGCATCTCGGTCGGGATTTGGAGCTGTTCCAGGAGGCCCAAGAAACCCACACCTCGGGCCAAAAACTGGGAATACACTGGGCTGTTCTGGATGATTTAAGGTAGATAGCAACAATTTGAAAATGCCTATTGCCTGGCGACTCCTTCAGCCTGTGAAAATGTTTGTGGAGGGTTCCAGGGTTTCAGCTGTTGCAACAATGCGGTTACTTCACTTTAGGAGCCTGTTTTTTTTCCCAGGAAAATTTCCACCTGCAAAAAGCTCAAAGGAAAAAATCAGTATATTCAAAGGAAAATCTGTAGACATGTTTGAACCACTCAGTTAAGGAAGGACATGAAATCTCCTCACTTTTTTCTCATTTCTTCTGAGAAATACATTGTATTGGCTATTTCCTTATTTTGTATTGGGATAATAACAAGGATCAATAAAGGACAGAAATATTTTTGACCCACAAATAAAGCATACAAATGTCCTTGAACTTGCACATTATCATCTATTGTTTGTCATGGTGACCTCACAGCCATGACAGGATGTCTGGATGATGTTCAAGCAAATTATTTAACCTCAGGTGGCTGCTGGCAAAACTGCTGTGCTTATGGTATTTGCCCATTCTGATGACACAGTCTTGGGTTGCTTCTTCCCAGAATATTATGAATCATAGTGGGTCACTTTACTCTCTGCAGATTCACTACTAGAAGAGGCTATTAGTTTTTTATCATTTGAGGTGTTAAGCATCATCGTCCTTATGGGTTCTATGGGAAAGCAATCACATTAACACATGTATTCCTCAAGAAGTAAGTAAATCCTGAACAAAATTTTCCCATAAAAATTTGATACTGCTGCTATAATTTCCAAATAATTATCAGCATTTGTAAGACTACAGGAAAATATTAAGGATTAAGGGACTCATTGCTTTATATGGGAAACAAACTCTGAAACCTGCCTGTAAATTAGTCACAGCGCCTTGAATCCACTCCTTCCCTGAATGTATGGAGAAAGGAATACAGGTATGCCAAGATATTCACTGCCTTATTCTGACACATTCTGCTGATGCTGATTCTGAAAATCTCAGATCTGATGTCTGTAACGTACGTATGTTGGTCTCAGATAAAACTTCTATGAAAACACATGATGGAGAAATGTGTTGGTGTTCCCTGCATCAAAATGAAGGACATACAAGGGCAGTTTAAAACCACACCATGCCCGTGCAATGTTGATGCTTGAAGATGGAAACAGAGGTGTAATGGAAGCAAGACATGGTGCAAAGAGGAGACACAGGATGTGGTGGGAACCATGGCATAAAGGCTGCAATGCTGTCATGCTCACTGTGAGGACCTTGATGTCTGGACCTTCCTGCTTACCCACAGCTTTTACCATTGACTCTTCTGTCTGCAGTCACACGTTCCAGGTAAATCCTGGATAGTCAGAGCTCTGCAAACATTACACTGGAGGCTTTAACTGTGAGATAAAACTGATCCTCAGTTAGGAAATATGGCACTCTACCAATGGAATTGTTAGAAGGGGAAGGGCTAAGTGTGATGGCTGGTAGGACTAACACTGCTGCTCCCAATGTGCAGAAATCCGCCAGTCTGGTGCTAGGAGGAAGAGATCTACATTTCTGCCCAAATGGTTTTGGGGATATGTGCTGACTGGGATGTTTTCTGTCATAGTGAGAGTTCCCTAGAAATTCTGCCAGTCTCTTACTGCAGGCTCTTTGTCCATCTTCTTCCACTGTAGTGCTCATGGTCAGTATTCAGCGAGTCAGAAGATCTTTCTGACTATTTTCAGTCCAACATTTTTATAGTTCTGGGCAATTTCTAAACTCTCAGTTATGGTAATTTATGCTGTAATTTTCTTGACATTCACTATAAATGTGTGTGTACAAGAAAGAAATGGAAAGAGAACAGGGAATATTTCTTTTCTGGCAACACTGTTATGCCGCTCCCCTTAAAAAGGGGAAAATACATGATGTTTATAAGTTCTGGATGTTGGAAAAGTCCTATTTTATGTACCATGTAAAAAAAAAAATCTGGATTTATATTATTTCAGTACTAACATTCCTGCTAAATTCAAAGGTACAGACTCACACCCTAAATAGGAAAATCTTTTGCAGGTTTTCTGGACAGATGAAAAGAAAAGCAGTGTTCCGAATAACACTCTAATATGTATTGGAAAAATAATAGTCTTTAGAGAATTGCTTCAATAATTTCAGGATTAGCATTTGGACAAGCTGCTGATGTTCAGAAAATCCCTCTTTAGAACAACGAGACTGTGTGTTGGTGGGGAATGTGCTCCACTCCTACAGGGACAAGGCAAACATATGTTCATCCAGAGCAATGACTGTACCACTTCAGAGAGCTTTGCTTCAAGAGACTCTCATGACTCTCACTGAATTGGGCTTTTCAAATCCTACCAGACTCTTCTCTCAGCTTTAATTTCAACTTCAGCTTCTATAAGGAATTCATTAAGTATTTGAAGACACAGCAAACTTCAGCAGACAGCTGTTTCCAGATGTGCACAGTAGCAATGTTTCACTTCAGAAAGTCTCCTGGAAGGATGTCAGTGGAGAAGAGCATCACCATCTCTGTATGTGACCCTCACAGTGGAGAGACCATGACCTGCAGCCAAGATGAGATACATGCTTGTGCACAGGGGCTGGTGATCTTGAACACCAACCAGGCACTCACTGCATTAACAGGGCCAGGTAACTGCAAATAAAGAGCATAGCTCTGATTTAAATAATCTGTGAAAGCTGGTAGATACCTAAACCAAGGCAAAAGCAAAGTGCAGAGATGCCACTAGAGCTGGCTCAGAGCTTCATGTCACCAGCCTCTGCCTAGGCATGGCCCAGAGGTGGGAACCTTGAGAACCAGGTGCCCATGTTGCCCCTTGACACCTGGTTTTATCGTGCTTTTAGTGGTGGGAAGACCTTCCAGGAATCAGAAATCTGATTTTAGATGCTGTCATTGCCTGAAGGGGTTCTGAGCCTCATCTCCAATTTTGAAGGGTTCCCAGCCAACAAGCTTAGAGAGACAGGGAGTATCAGAGAGGCTGTGGAGTAGAAGAGCATTACAGTGGCCCAACTCCTTTGTGGATTTACCCCTTATTCACAAGGGATCAGACCCTTGATTTGTGGAAGGCTGTTGAAAATATTTTAAACCTATCAGAAGTTATCAGAATTATTCTTTTTACTGTATGGGTTTAAACAACATGGGAATCTGGCCTCATGGTGGTGAGAGATTGTTCCCTGCAGGATACATTCTGGAACTAATGCAATTTTCCTGCATGTTTGAACGAGATGCTATTAATATGTATCGAATGTTCACTTAGCAATAATTGTATCTACTTCATTACTAATGACAGTAATGTTGCCATTTAGAAATTTTATTATAAATTTGCAGCTGAGAAGGTAATCCCTGTTTAAATACTGGATTCCTGCTTTACAGATCTCAGATCAGAGACAGCCTCTTTAATGGTTCTTGAATGCAGTGGAGAAAGTTGGATACTCACAAATCATTCAAAACTGTTTGAAAAGCCATGCAAGCTGCTTTAATGATTGATCCATTCAGCAGTTAGAAGAGTGAGAGTAGAGGTGAAAATCTTGCTCTTTCTGAGTTGCAGGACCAAGGGCTCTTCCTACCTCTCACATTTAGCTCCAGAGCCTGTTGAAAGCCTAAGCCCATGCAGGGTTGAGGCCTGGATGCATTCTTTGTCTGCTGTGGTTTCCAAAGAACAGAAAAGGTGAAAGAAAACTGAATCCCAGTGCTCTGGATGATGGATCACGAGTGCACCAAGGAGCAGACCTGCCTTGTCCAGAGGTAGCTGGCCAAGCCTCCAGCTGCTGAGCTCTTCAGGTGTGAGTCCAAGCCTAGAAGTGGGAGACCAAACTTTTATTCTGCTAACCCTCATGCTTTTACAGAGCTGCAAGATCGAGTGTGTCTTGCAGGTGTCACAAGAAGTAAAACACTTCAAACCCCGACAGAATACTCTTTGGAAATTAAGATACCATCTCTTACCTGGTTCTTTTTTGATAGTTTTGCTGCTGAGGTCATTGGCCAGGGGAGTGGGAGGGTGCTGCCCAGTGTCTGCCTGGCCCTTCCCACCTTAAGGTGACCAGACCCACTTCACATTTTGTGACCCACCACCCTTCAGATAGAATCTACACTCCTGCTAATAATAGCCCTTCCCTATCTGATAGAGCCTCGCTAGGTGCTCTGAAATTTTAACTAACAGCTCACATGCCTATTAATCTCTTGACAAATCAAATAAATTAATGGTGAAATGAAATCTTGTGCCATAAGTGGATGGGCCTTGTAAGGCTTAACTCAGCAAAAATACATTGAGATGTCACTCAGGCAGGCACTGCCAGAATAATAGGGGACTTTCTAATAGGATTTTTCTCCCTCTTCAGAGTTTTCTCCAACACTGGAGTAAGCATTTTATTGGTCTTGCTGACTCACATCTTTAATTAGGAAAGAGCAATGTTTTCTGTTCTCTGAATAATATGCTTAAATAAAATGTTACAAGTACTCAAATGTATTAAAATATTTAAGAAAATATTCCATAATTTAATGTCATATATATTTCTTGGCAGCAGTGAACTCCAAGAGCCTGAAGCTGTAATTGAACAATAAATTTAAACCATGATTTCAGCCCATGTATTATAGATGTGTTTGGGATCTTTACCAAGCTCCTTGCTGATACCGTGTCATCAGAATTCCTGTTTTTCAGACAAACTCCTTCTGTGCATTTTTTATAGACAAGTCCTTATATTGCAGCAGTAATGACTCCAAAGTCATATTTTGAGGTCTTAACATGTGGAAAATTGAATAGACCTATGACGGTCTTTCCTTCAAAGCTGAAAAATAGCCACTAAATTTATTTCTCTGATCTGAGAGATTTTTGGGTAGGTTATTTTCTGGCTTTTTATAAATACCTTAATAGCTTATTCACATGCAGAACTGGCCATCTGCACACCTTGATAGAACTTGATATTTAGAATATTTACCATTTCAAACCTTCAGAGATTTTTATCCACTGCTTATAGAGTCAGATTAAATCATTACAGACACTCTGCAAAGATTATTGAAAATACTATTCAGTAGTTACTCAGCAAGCTAAAAGAAGGCTCCTTTTCCTCTATTGTGTGAGAGCACCCAAATTCTGGGTCTGTGCTGGATCTATAGCCAAGTTAATCCAAACTGCCTCCATTCACTTTATGCAAAGTACCTTTAGCTCAGGGAAATGCATTTGTGAATTTGCAAGCACGTATGCTTAGATCTGAATTCAAGCGTTTGCATCTGTGGCGGCAGAGCAATATGGCAAGGGAACAAATTTAGAGTCAGCTCCTGCTTTGTTTTATTGGCTAGTGTTTCTCCTTGAGGTTTCACAGGGCCTCAGGAGAAACTGCTCTGCAAAAAGTAATCTGTGCCTGTGCCCTCCATGGCACATGAAAATGGACCAAAAAAAAGGTGCCAAGCAGTGGAGGTTGCCGTGTCCACATTAGGGGAAAAAATTAGCTCCTACTATTTCTTACTGAGGGATTTGGGAGTATTCTGCTCCAAAACCGGTCCCTTGAGTTTCACCATCTGTTGTTCCTGAACCTGCTCCAAACCCCCTGTTCCTGATCAGGACTGTTGAGAAACTCATGGTAAGGCAGACCTTGCAGCCTGTGCAAGTCCCCTGTGCCCCTGTCTGCCTGGTGCCAGCCCTACCCCAGGGGTCAGCAGCACAGGGAGCTCCAGTGGCTGTCCCACACCTACCTGTGTGTGAGGCTGTCATTCACTGGAGGATTTTATGAAGATTATGGTGATGGGGCACCCATTCACCCTGGAGCAGAGTGTAAAATGTCACTTCTTGCTTTGTCCATACAATTTTGTTCCATAATTTAAAGATGTTTTGGAGACTCCTTATCATTCCAATCAATGAGAGATAACACTTTCATTATGTTGGCATGACTGAGCAAATTCCATAGTTGGAAGCTAGGACTAGTTCTGCATGAATATCTTTTGTTCCCAAGAGCATGAGCTCATTTTTGGTACTGTAGGACTTCATCTCTTCCCTTTACTATTGCCTCGAGGGCCATATAATTCTTCCTTTGTATGGTATTCTGCTATTCCTCTGTATTCATGATGTTCCTTAACATTAGGTCACCAGCTAATTCATCTGCACAGTTCTAATGGCTTTGACAAGGTCATTAGCACAATATTAAGACTTTGGAGTCTCTCCTAGTAACCTCCCTCCAGCCCCATATTTCTTGCAGGATTACTCATTGTCTCCTTTTCCTCCACGCTCCTACCTCTAAGCCAACTTCTTACTCACCTTTCACTTTCCCAACTGACCCCAGCTTTTCCAGTTTAAAGAAAGGATTTCCATATGACCTATAGTAAAATATCCTACTAAAGCCCAGAGACTTTATATGGAATATTTTCTTTATTAGATAAATTTAATGTTTTATCTAAGGCAATCTGGCAGAAGCTACCTTAAAATCACTCCTGTTGCATTTTATCTTTTTTAAATTACTTTTTAAAATTACAATTTTCTTCAGAATCTGTTTTGAACCATGAGCACTGCTGAAACAGACTAATGAGTCTAGAATTAATCTGAGCACTTTGTTTTCCTCCTGAAGCACCCGTCTTGCCATTTTTTGTGCCAGTATTTTTCAGAATGCACAGATGAGATCATACCATTTCTCTGAACCAAGTGCATTCAACTCCTTCAGTTTTGTTTCCACCGTGATTTCCAGCTCTTTTTACCATTGTCTCTTTTCCTCTCATGATTACACTCATCAGCCCTGTGGGAAACTGAGGCAAAGTCTGGATCCATAGTATCTCACTTCTATTTCCCTATGTATAACACTGCTGAAGAGCTCTTGCTCTTTTGCCTCAAGTTTTGCGAGATCCATCTCAGTTTTCCTTTGGCAGTCCTAAGAGTACCTCTGCTCCTCTCTTTTTTCATATTGGTCCTCTTTCCAATTTTTGTACAGATTTATTCTCTTTCTTATGTCTCTCTGTCTAGCCTAGTCTGGAGTAGAAATCTGTCTTCTTGCATTTTATCCTGTTTGGAATATAGATTTCTGAGCCAACTTTTAACACATTTGTCCAGCATGTTCAGGACTCAGCCTTAAACTCCAGCTCACTGGACTTCTGGAGGACGTGGGATGCAGCTGTAGCAGACAGTGATGTGTATTTCAGCTCTGCTGAGTACCCAAATTTCTCTGCTGAGGTTTCAAGCTGCAGCTGGAGGATTGTGGGCTACGGTTGGAGAAGGAGGCAATTGCTGCAGGTGACTGCTGGAGGAAAGAGCCCATACTGTGATCCTGTCATGTTCTCAGGTGCACACACACTATCCCAGACAGTCCTCTGCTTTGAAATTAAGGTAGAAGCTCTACCAAAGGCTTTCTTAGCCATTGGTGCTCTGTGTTTGCACATGACAGAGAGGACAACTGGGAACAAGGTTCACCTTGCTATGGGATGAGCATGAGACAAAATACTCATGAAAAAGGTTTTCACCTACACTCTCTGTGAGGACTATTGTAGATGATCATCTCAAGCTTCCTGACATGGAAAACAGCAGGAGTTCATGCTGAACCAGCACTCCAGAGGCTGCAGGCCAAAGCTTGTAAGTGGCCAAGTTGCAACCAGTGTAGCACAGGATGAAGGGGAAAATGATGGACTGGTGCCATTCGTAATGATGTAAAAATAATCTGAGAGATTCTTGCTGCTACTCAGAATGTCCCAAGGCTCGTGGCAGGGGCAGAACACTGGAGGGATTATAAACACATTCTCAAGTAATCATTGCTCCTGTTTTGGGATAGGGAGTGGAGGTGGTAAAGGAGCAGTTTTTAGTACTAAATAACTCGCCTACTGAAGGGAGTCCTGGGGAACATTGAAAAACGTTTCTCCCAATAGAACAGCACAAAGAGTGGTGAATCCTATCCCTTCCTGGATTTCTGTTCCAGCATTTGAGTCATTTATGCCACAGCTGAGGGCTGGGATGATTGCAGCTCAGGAGCTTTGGTCTGCCTGGGTGGCAAACAAGAGGCAGGAGGCGCCTTCAATGGGACCAGGCTGGGACCTGCTGGCACTCTGCAGCCAATGCCTGCCATTCCTGCAGCAATTTCTGGTCACCTCAGAAATAAAAACAGTTTCCCGTTGAAGGAGTGACAACTGAGCTCTCAGGAGCTTCTGAAGAACCACTGGCTGTGCCAGTGGGCATAAGCACAGATCTCTGTGTGTTCTCAGGTGTCGTGGGGTGCAGGGAGGGCTGATCCTGTGCTGCGGCCCCAGCTCGTGTGCCCTGGCCCTGCACACCACAGAAGGGCTAGCACTGGGTGAGCTCAGGGAAAATGCACATGTTGGAAGCAGGGCAGGCTATGGCCAGGCCCCAAGCATGAGGCTTAGAGACGCTCAGGCAATTGAGACTTTAGAAAGATGAAGTTTTTTCCCCATGCTGTGGTCGCTGCAGTGTCTAAACACGGAGAAACATCTGTTCTGTAGATAAACACACTTTGTTCCAACATCAGGTTCTTTGGAGACATTTGTGTAATCAACGAAACTACAAGCATTTAAATCTGTAACCCACTGTACACTACAGAGACTTCATGGAAATCATGAAAGCTGATGTTCCATCTGACATAAGCTGTCACTGCAGTCAGCAGGGCCAACCTGACTTACACCAGGTGAGTGTCTGACCCTAAAGCCTTTAAAACATGTGATAGTGTCTGTATCTGGGAGCTGTGCAGCACTGAGAACTACTTTTTTATGATTTTTTTTTAATGCATCTTTCTACATTAAACAGTATTGAAAAAGGAATAAAAAAGTACATCATGATATGCTTGAGCAGGAAAATCTTACGCTTATCCCTTAAAATCTTTCTGTGTCTTCTGTGATCTTTGGATGCATATTTACTGATAGAGCAATTTCCAGACCATTGCTGCTCTGGTGGAAAGTGGATTTTTTTATTAAGCCATCTATGGTTTTATTTCAGTAAGTGAAATTTCATGTGTACCACTGATGTTTTAATCACCAGATAATTTTTGTAACACAGTGGAAAGCCTAAGACTTAAAAAAAAACCCCAAAACATTACAAAGATGAACTAATGACAAAATTATCAAAAAAAAGAAAAAAGAAAAAATATAAACCCCACAGCAGTATTTTATATAAAATAGCAGCAAGAAATTCTATTATAGTTTCTCTGGGAGGGAAAAATGAAAAAATCTAGTTGTATAAAACTGTTTGGCTCTTTACAGGTTATTATTTCTCTGTCTGGTGCAATACAAGACAGACCATATTTGACAACTAACACAGACTGAGAGCTATGAAAATGAGAGCATTTAAATTTCTGAAAAAAACATTAAACAAAATCCCTTAGTTATTCAGAGCCATTGAACTAGAACTAGTACAGCATATTACATTCTATCACAATTTATCTACCTTTTAGACAAATTTATTGTTCTGCTTATAAAAAAACCCCAAAAGTCCTCTACTTGTCATATTTGGTCATACACTGTATTCTTTAATGCCACGTGCATCACTGTGAGTGACTGTAATTTGCCATCATCCCTGAAGATGTTCTTGAAAACGAGATGTTTCATCTCAGTGGTCATGCCCTGCTGACATTTCTAAAATAAATAAATTATCAGTTCTGTAGTACTGTTGTCGAGGTTTAAGAGGAATTTACATAGAATGGTGCTCTTCTGTGAGAATTGTGAAATCTTCATCTTCCAGTAAGCGACAGAACTATTATTAACATCTCTCTAGGTAGTGTTGTTTGGTGTAGATACTCAGTGGAATATACTTTTCATTAAATATGCTTTACTCTCAGATATAGTAATAGCTATGTTGTTTCTTGGAATGACTGCAACATAGAAATTAATCTAGACTTACTCAAATGACTTTTGTGTCCCTGTACAAATTCTGGACTCTTTTATGCCTGGCAAGATGAATGGAAACATGAGGAAAAAACCCTGGGAGGCAAAGCCAGTAAAAATGTCTATTAAAGACAGAAGTTTCAAGCAATGAGGTGATTCCCAGTGATGTGCAAAGCAGCTCCTCAGCTCCCCATGCACATCTCATCTGATCTCATGTTGGTGAATCCTCCTCCCACCTTCATCACAGGATTGAGCTCGGAGAGGGTAAACATGAAGCTGAAGTTGGCCCTGGGACATGGCAGGGTGGTTCCCACTGTGAGAAGAGCAGGCACCCTGTTTGTCAGAGTATGAGCTGAGGCTGGGTCCCTGCAGCTCCCTCTGCCAGATGGCCAAGCAGAGAGACTGAACAGGTGGTTGGAGCCATCCAGGAATCTTCCAGAAAATTAAAATCCCTCCTCCACGCATCCACAAAAAGAAATATAAACACTCTCATATTAAAAATTACAATAAATAGGAAATGACTGTAGATATGAAATGTTTGCAACAAAAGTGACTGTAGAAATAATAATAATTTTTAAAAATTGGAAAAAAACCCACGTTTCTTTCCAGTGTTCTGCCAACAGTCTGCCTTCAAGGGATTCAGTGAATTTATGTGGAAATAAACAGGATTTTTTATTGCCATGTGGATAAGGAAAGGATAAATTACACATGCCCCTAGAGTTTGGAAAAGTTTTTCCTAGCTGATCAGTGCAAAATTGGTGTATGTGAATTCAGCCTAGTGAAAAATAACAAATGACAGTAAATGGTTAATTTTCACCCAGGAAAAATTTAACAGTTGTGTTAAATCAAAATACTATTCTAGAAAAACAAGTGATTAAAAGTTGTATTAATAACATGATTGGAGAGATGTCAAAAAAGAAAAGGCAGGCAGAGTGGGAATGGGATTGTGAGGAGCTTGAAACATCTTAAGACAGTTTATAGGCAGCTCTACAGAAGAAAAAGTTGTTTCAAAAAAACAGAAGACTGAGGCATGTTAACAATGGACTTACTGCTGGCCTCTCAATATACCATAACCAGACAGAAAATAAAACCAGAAGTGAGAGAGAAGCTGGTAAAATCCTTGAAGAATGAGTAAATGTACACAGAAATGTGGTTTTGAAAGACCTGAAAGTATTTGTGAGTTCAGGAGTTCAGCTCGGGGCACTCAAACAATTTCACTCTTTTTTTTTTTTTTTTTTGGAGGGAAGGCACGGAGAAGGAAGCAAGGAAGGAGCCAGAGAGCCAGAACCAGAAGTGGAGGTGTCATTTCATCCTCCTTCATCTTCTACTCATCTTTGGTTCCTTGGTCTGGGCCATGGAAGATCCAGCTGTAAATCTTTTTCCCTTCTGAAAGGACCAGACCTTGCAGAAATGCCTAGAGGTGGCCCTAAAGTACTCAGGAAGCTCCTGAGGCCTCAGAGAGGAGTGTGACAGAGTGGTCCCTCCTCAGGCTGGCTCTGTAATAACTTTGTGTCCCCTGTGCCATTTTCTTGAGCCAGCTGGACACTGTGGGGCAGCCGGGCACCTTCGTGGGCAGCAGGAGCTCAAGCCTGGTGGGGGTCAGGACTGCCCAGCAGGTGCCTTGGAGCTGCCCCAGCTGGGGTGTTCATGGCAGCTTGGTGAGAAATTGCCTTGACCTGTGTGGGATTAAGTGAGGGAGGGGGAAGAGGGTCCATTTCTGCCGGGAAGAAAAAATAAGGAGTTTTGTGTCTGAGGGCTAATTTACCTTCCACCCTCTCAAATCACAAATCACATACAGACTTGGTTTCATCTTAGTCTTTGGGAAGAAGATCACTATCCTCAGATGTCAATCAATACCTTTCCAAAACTAACCTAAAAGAAAAAAATTACTATTTGACAAAGTTCTTCCTTTTTCCTTGTTTGTCCTCCACTGTTCTGTGTGAACACTTTCAGTTTTTCTTTTTAAATCTCACAGCCTACATCATGCAGTAATAGCTCATTCATTATTCAAGTAAATGTTTCTGTAACTGGGTTAATAATAGTCCTCATGGCTAAGTACAGTAGTCTAGCTGGTAGAGTTAAAGTTCCCACAGAGCTTTTGTTTTCCTCAGTTTGCAGTAATATTCCCAATAAAGTCATTCATGGAAATGACTGTGTCACAGCAGCTTACGTGGAACACCCATTGAATTATTACAACAAGATTTGTTAAAACTGTGGAGGAGATTTGTAGTAAGATAGTTATCTGAAAACAATCTTGAAAAAAAAATGTTGAAAGCTCTCAGTTCAAGGTATGCTGCTTTCTCCTCTGCAATCTATTCCAAGATCTGCTGAGGTTACTGTATTATCTGAAGGTAGTTTGTGATTAAAAGCTTAGAAAATTTTCCTTCACATAAAGCAGAAACTGAGGCAACAGCATAGGCAGAAGTGCCCAATATGGAGTTCACATTTAAAAATTTAGCTAAGGATAATTTTTGAATCAAATGCTTCAGTGTGTGGAAAATTGAGAAAATAATTAGACTAACAGAGCACAAGAATCTTTATAATTTGGTAAGAACATGCTAGCATGACATACATAGGAGTAAACTATGCTTCTCCTAAACTCATAGAACTCTCTGAGTTAAAAAAATTGTACATTAAAGCAAGATGATAGATATAATTTATTTAGAGTGTTGAAAAGCTTCCGATAGGATTCTGCCTGTGAGAATATGAAAGAAGCCTGGTAACAAGAAGGTGAGGTAAAATCTTGTCCTGGATTAACAACTGCTGAAGAGACAAGCTAGCAGTAGAAATAAGTGTCTGAAGCCTGAGGCTGAAAAATATTAAGAGTGAAGCACCCTAAGGATGTCTATAAGGACTATTTTTTATCTATCCATGTGCAGGTGACTATGTTGTACATACATTACACTGATTTCCTTCAGTTTCTATGAGGATCTGTTTACAACAGACAGCAGACAAATATGGACTTTGAGATAAGGAATGTACCCATCAGGTTTTTTATAGATATTTTGTGTCTTAAGACAGAAGCCTTAAGACTATGATCATAATTTCAGTGGATTTGCTAAGTACTGCATTTCCTAATAACACTAAGAGTTTGATGAACAATGAAATGTCAAAATACGCAGCTGATAAAAGCTTGATCAGAAAGGAAAAGCTGCAGAGGATTGTTTGAAACACCAGACAACTCTAATACCACCAGTGGTTGTCCTAACATGATGGCAGATGAACTTGAACTAAAAGGTAATGCATTTGAAAGAAATAATTTAAACTCCTCTGACACACTGATGGCTTCTGAATTAACTGTAATCTCTGGAGAAAAGACCTGAGCATTATTGTGAACAGCTCAGTGAAGATACTAGGCAGCAGAAGCAAAAAAACCTGTGCCTGAGATGCTGCAGCGAGGGGATGCATTAAGAAGAGAATAAGAAAGTACCTACCCTGGTGTGCAGATGTGGCTGCAGGTGCTGCCACATGTGCACTCAGAGGGGTGGCTCATCAGCCTCATTACCCTGGGAGACTTCAGATGCCAAGTGTAAATGTGAACCTGCTAAAAGGACCTGTGAATAATTCATGGTTCCCAAGTGAGAAGAGGATGATGAGGTTGGTCACTCGTGTCCAGGAGCCAGGCAGTCCTTCTGGCAATGTACCAAAAGTTGGGAGAATGGGAAGATTTGGGTTGGCATAAGGGGTGTCTGAGCACACAAACTCCTCACCAGCATTGGCCCTGCTGCTTCTTTTCAGGATATTTCCTAGTACTTATGCCAAAATTTGCCCTTCTCTCATTTTCCAATAAGGATCATGGCCCATCTTGCCTCTTATATTATTTATTGTCATACTTATGGCCTGGGTGCATAAACCAGGAAACTGAAACAGTGCTAGTCAGGATTGTGAAGGAACCATGAAAGGGAGGGCTGGGGTATGAAACTGCAGGAGAGCAGTGACAGTGAGCAACAAGGAGTGGAGAGGAGGCAGGAGATGCAGAATCCCTTGGGACCCCCTACCCAGATTGGAACAACCCCTCAGAGAGCCTCTCTTCAGCAAAGTTTTTCTCTCTCTCCAGGTCTGTGACACACCAACATCCCTGACACATTGCTTTACACCTAGTTCCCATTTAAGATAAAGAGAAGAAGCTTGTAACTCTGGTTCAGTTGCAGTTTCTCTGGCTTTGACACAAGATAACCCCTGCAAAATGCAAACTGAAATATGGTTATCTTTGCTACCAGAAGGGCTAAACACTTCATTAGGTTTTTAAATGAAAGCTTAGTTTCTGGAGAACGCAGTCAAATCTGCAGGAAGGACCTAATTCCTCCCACATTTTCATGAGCATTGGGGATCAACATCTTTGCCAGTCAGATGCTCTTGTTCTGCCTGTCCCAGAAAACAAGGGAAAGAGGAAGCTTGCATTTACAAGATGACACTTTTAAAGCTGACAAAGAGAACCATGAATAAATAGAGTAGAGTAAACCTGTAGAATTCACTGAAGAAAGTTTTTAATGTATTCTGCAGGATTAGAAAAGCACCAGCCTTTTATAAAAGTAATGTTTGCACTGCACTAGTTACAATGGCTGTGAATGATGTTAAGAGCTGAAATGTTTTCCCTGGCCTGGCATAGTGGATTGAAGCCAGAGGGGCAGTAGCAGGTATTCTCTGCCTCTATGACCCTCCTCATTTATCATGAACCTTGTCCTAGAGTTGTTTGCTGTGTCCTTTCTCACTGATGGTAATACTGTGTGAAAATCAAAGTTTTCATTTAAGGAAGGAAGTGAATTTTTTCATACTGTATAAACAAAGCTGAAAATCAGACTCCCAAAGTTTCAAAAAAAGCAAAATAAAAAAAAACCAAACAAATTTTGCACTTTTTTTGATAGTTCATAATATGTGAGTAGCTGGCATCAGCAATACTGAGAATGACTTCTGGAGCTGATGTGACCTACAGGGAGTGTTCCAATGGGCATGAAGGGGCACAAGTGGCCACTGACACCAAAGAGAGACTGAGAAAACAGAGAGGGAAGGGCTAGGAAAGATAGAAGGCAGCTTTGCATTTCCCTCTTCTAAAATACTCTGAAGAAGGTAGTGAAAAGCCTCTGAAAGAAGCTCAAATAACCCTGGAAACACCAGGGGAGGCTGGATTTCAAAGGACTGCTGAGAATGAAGATCAATAGCACCAAGGAGGACAGCTCAGTCCTGTAGTAGACCAGGCAAAAGCTTCACCACATTGGATTATTTTATGTTTTGCCTGTGTGTTCACTTGGAAGGCACGGAGTCCTGATTTAGTGGGACGGCTAAAATATCCAAACAGCAAGAAGAAAGCAGTCATTGGCCAAGTAATCAGGTGTCGTGGTTTAAATGACAGGTGTCTGCTAAGGAAGGCAGGAGCCTCCCTTGGAATGAAGGATGTAAACCCCCTCCCTCTGAATTGTTATAATTTTGGATTTAAGGAGGCTCTCAGGCAAAGATATGGGAATGGGAATAACAGTTCTTATTAGGGGAACTAAAATAAAACAAGTATGCAGTATTACAAGACAAATAAACCCACTGACAGAGTCAGAATACAACCTCACATCCTGTTGGTCAGGATGTTGGTGGCAGTCCCATTAAATGGTGGCTGCAGTCCTCCTGGAGTAGCAGTTGTGGCTCTGTTGGAGCAATGATCCTGTAGAAAGGTGCAGCCCTCTGCTGAAGGTCCAGTGGAGACAGATGGGCCTGGTTTTCCTCTAGGAATCCAGGGGAAAGAAGGCTGCTTTGGTGTCCCAAATCTCAGGTTTTTATCCAGGTAGGGATGCTTGGCTCCTCCCCCTGGATGGAGCATTTCCCAATGGGATGATGGAATTTTACCAGTGGACTCAATGGCCCATGAGCAGAAGACATATCCCTGGAGGGAGGATGGGCTGTGGAAGAGATAAAGAAACTGCTCTGGATGGTTTCTTATCAGCTGGCCTATCAACAGAAGATTGCACCACCTCCCACCCCAGTTCCAAAAAATGATGATAGAATAACACAGCTCTGGTTATATTTTGCACTGCACCTCATGACATCATGATAAAAATATTCTTTTGTAAAGGTTATGAGTTCCTCTCTTCCAGAACTGCTACACAGAAGCCAGCAATCCATGTTTTCTCATTACAGATGAAAGTGACAACAGAATGCTGAAGACAGTGCACTAGATTGGGGAGACCCATATTCCCATGGATCATCAACAAGGATATCTGAAACCTCTGAAACCTGAGGCATCATAACTCAGGAGCTGGATGTGTCCTTTCCTATTAAAGCAGGTGAGACCAAAGGGGGAAACACTTGCTTTGTCCTTTAAGTTCTTCAGGAAAAAAAAGCTAATGAGGAATTGACATAGGGCCCCACTTTGAAGCATAACTCAAATAAAACCTTGTAATTGAAACTGAGTTAATGGGAAATGTCATGCTGGCTTTCATAATACAAACCATGCACCTGTCTCTATAATGCCATGTCCCATCAGAAGATCCAGTGGTGGAGTCTGATAATGAGCCAACATCACACAGCCACGCTGCTGCTGGATGTACTGCACAAGGTGTCAGCATCCTGCCAGCTTATTCCCTGAATAGGCATGGCTGATGTTTCCAGGAGCTGTAAGACATCTAGGAGAGTCGCCAACAGGGAGCAAAACCAATGCTGCCAGTAGCAGGATGGGATAGTGCCAAATTAGTACAGAAGTTCCTGTATGTGCCAAATAGCTTTCTAATTACGTTGTGATCAGCAAGACAAAACTGTGTCTTTTTAAAAGCATATGTCTGTATTCACAGTGGGTCCTCAATGCAGAGGGGGAATTTAGATGCTAAATGGCAGATAGGAAAGGTTTGTTTTCAGATGTTTCTGTGCTTCCAGGACCCCAGTCCATAGGACTGATGCCTTGGCTCCAAAGAAATCAAAGAAGAGGACAAAGAGGGGGTGAGATCTGGCAGATTAGAAAGTGGTGGGACTATTTAGTGTATGGGCACACATTGAAACAAGTGAGTCTGGCAGGTATCTTCCCACTAAACATCAAACAAAACACTTTAGGGTTCTGTTTAGCTGCTTTTGATTGAATTGCACATGTTCCAAACATAGCACTGGACCACTGGGCCCAGTTCCTTTGGTGTTTTTGATTTCAGCATAATTTTCATATGAATGTAGGACATATTTCAAAGACTTGGGTTGCAGAAGCTTGAACTTGATAAGCTGGTCCAAATTACAAGGATGCATCTGATACTCATTAAAAAGAGGATGCAACAGCTTTTGGAACAGATAGTGGATAAGAGTACATCACGGGGGATTTTACAAAGAATGAAAAGTGAATCACGCTGCTATAGAAATAATTATTTAAATATGTGGTAAGTAAAATTTCATCTGGATCCTTTGTACTCATTCAGACTTTCTTTGAGCTCCTCTAATGGGTAATGAGGCCACCATGCAGCAGAGTGATGAGCAGGTTGACATGTACATGGGCTTAAGCCTCTGACTCTTCCCCAGGCCATTACCCTCAGGGGCTGAGTACATTGTGTATCCATTAAAAAAATTAAAAGAGGAGAACATGTGAATATATTGAGTGCTCTGTTGATTTAATGGGTGGCTATACTGCTTTTAAAGCACGGTGAGCTGTGGTGTAGATCTGTGCTACAGTAGCTACACTAGCTCCCTTTTCAGACTCCCAAAAGTCACACTACAGCAGAACAGTTTTCTCCACATTCAGTGTCTTTCATGTGTAGGTTTTATGTACAGCTGCTCCTGCTCCACACACCTGCATGGGTTTTGGGCAGTGTTCAACAGCTGGGTTACAGCACATGGGCACCCCTTGAGATGACCATGCAGGTTCTCTCTGTGAATATGAGAATTTTGAGAATCAGCAGTACCTAACCAGGCTGGAGCTTCAATCTTCTCCCACTTCTCCACCTATGCTTGGTTGAAGTGGCCTGATCCCTGTTAGCATGTGAAATAACTGCATGGCTGGGATAAAATAGTAACAGTGCAGACAGAAAAAAAAAAAAAAAAGATAAATGTATTCAGTATGGCATTTTCTATTTCTGGGTATTCAGGGTTAGTGCAGGACTACTTGGACATAGGTATAATTCACCATATCCAAAAGAATATTTCTCTAGCTCAATGTGCACATCATTCCACGAGGCATCTATGTAGATCCACCACCTTGCAGCAGGTCCATGCATACAAAATAGCAGATTATTTTATTTTATTTTATTTTATTTTCCCTCTGTGGGTTCTGGCAAATTTTGTCACTGTCAGTTAGTATGAACCTACCTGCAGTACAAATTTCTGGGTCCTGCATAACTAGAGAAGGCTAATTCAGCAGGCCACCATTCCCCAAATCCTATGTGTAGTGCTCTGACAACCTGTTTTCTTTGATATTTCAGGCATTCCAGTATTGTGGGCCATTAATTGTAGAAATCTCCTGGCTTCTGTTTGAGGAATTAAAACAATTTACTTCAACAGGAGGTAGTCCCTTATGAGATATATCCAGCTGGCCACAGCAGGGATCAGCCTCGTCTTCTTTACGAGCAGGATACGCTCACATGCCAAAGTCAGCAGAAACAAAATAGACGACACATCCACACTCTGAAGGTTTGTATTCCCAGTAAACCCAAGCAGAAATAAGACAGGATGAGGAGCCAGGTCCAAATCAAGCATTTAATTCAAACATTTACATGCCTGAGATCAAACTCTTGGATTACGGATTAAATCCCTAAAATGTTTAGGAAGGCAGGAGCTGCCTGTGAATTGTCTCTTAGGTATGTCTGGGGACGTTTTGTGACATCTGTTGTACAAGCTTGGGTTTGTAAAACCCACATGCAAAACAGTGGGTTTAGACCAAACTGCTGATGTCTGAAATTTTCACTCTGCTTGAAACGAGACACTGCCAAATCTCCAGCAGTATCTGTGTCTGAGACTCTCATCACCTTGAGCTGATTTTTACTTGGACAACTTCTTGCTCTTTATGCTTTGAGAGCCATATATCACGGAGAAATCTGCTCAGGAGGAGAGGACAGGGATTCTATCTGTTCTCTGATCCTTAATGCAGTTTTCATCTTGAGGTGATTTAAGTCTTTCTGTTCAAAAAGTCTGACATCAGTCATGCACTCCAAGCCAAGTGAGGTTACTCAGGATTTACAGCATTCTGCAGTGTGACCAGTGAATTTGGAGTACTTTTGTGTGGATGATGTTTGCTGTTGTGATTTGAGGACACTTCTGTTTCACCCTTTTTCTTTGAATTTTGTGTCCCCACATCCCTGCACAGAAAGCGGTAGAACAAGGAAGCTCAACAGTGCTTTTCACCAGGCTCTGCTGGTGAAACTGCCACAGGGCTTCAAGAAACCTTTTCTATATTCTCTTGGGTACTTTTGGGCAGCAATGTGCTCCTCACAGGTCATTTCAGAATTTCTACTGGAGTTATTTGTAGCCTTGCAAAATAAAACCTGAAGTCCTGACCAAAGAAAGCCCTATAAGGCTCATGCCTACCTGCATGCCCGAGTGCTGGGCATGTCCCAACTTTTCCTCTGTCCCACACAGCTCTAGAGTGACAGCTCTGAGGGTGCTGCATAGTGCTGGGAGAGACAGCTCCTTCAGTGGCACCTGGAGGACCCAAAGGTGACTCCAGACCACTGCTAGGGGCATTTGCTCCTGTTTTGAACTAACTGGAATGGATTTCTTCTCTTACCACACTGTTGTGTTTGAGGAGAAGCCAGTGTCAGCAACTGTCCATTGCTGAGAGACAGAAACAGCCAGAACAGGCCCTAAAATGGACCTCTGTGCAGATCTGGCATTTCAGCTCTGAATTCAGTGGGGAACAATTGAGAGCTTTGCATGCTCAGTGGATACAGCATGAGAGAAGTTGTCCTAGCACAGGGAACTTTGTGCATACATGTCATTTCCAAACTGGCTAAAAGGGGTTGATATCTTTCTCAGCAGTTACCTACTTTTGGGAAATCTTGTGTAATATAAAATTCCAGAGGGAAGAAGATATCACTCTGTTATTGTTGGGTAAGACTGCCTGTGCCAGTCATGAAAGCCACATCCACGCTGTGCTGCTACAGACAGCTCCCCTGCCACACAAAGTCTCTGGACACAATAGAACTTGAGGCTAGGAGTGGGGACTTCCATGAAAACAAGTTTTGTTTCTTGAAAATAGACTGGTGATAAAATGGACAATTTAATATGTTTATCATGAGTTGAGAGTCTCTCTTGTCTGTGCTTACTATTTTTTAACCTTCCCTGCTTACAGCACCCCAAATATATGTTAACACTCTTTCCTTCGGATGAGCTAACAAAACATCTTCTCTGAATTCCCCTCGATCTGTGCAGCTACATTCCTCCTTGACTTGGTAGAGCTCCAAGACACCATTCCACAGATAACTTGCCATGCAACCTGTGGCTGTGCGTAAATAAATGTGTATATATAGTGTATGTGGTAACCTCTATAAAGGCAGAACTGTACATATTAGAGCTATTTAGAATCAACAAGGACTTGGTAAATAGATGGGTTCTACACTTCATTTTCCTTCTTCTCTCTCCATCAGAAAGGGACTAAGTAGAAATTGCTCATTTAAGCAAGGTTCATCCCTGTTGGATCAATTATTTACTCTGGGGGTTCTGCCTGAACTGCAAGGGAAAGCTCAGACCTGTGGTCACTACATTTGTGTAAATTAGGCAACCATGCAGGAGTAGAGTCTGGTCTGCCAACACCCAGCAGTGGGGGCAGGAAGGGGGCAGTGCCTGCCTGTGGGCATGAGAGCAGGCAGCATTCTCCCCTGGGCAGGATGAGGCTGGCTGGTGCCCACAGGGAGGTACAACTCTGCAATACCTTCCCTGTTCTTTGGGGTTTAGAAGCACTGACAGATCTTTTCCTTCCACTTAGAAAAACTCAGTCAATAGTGAAGAGTGAATTCTAAACCAGCTCATTCCACATTAATTGTTTTTCAAAGGACTTCAACTATTCGTTTAAAGCCCATTACTGCTTTCTGTAACCATCCTTCCCCTTTCCCAACCCTTTGAAAGTTTCCTTGCCTTCACAGCAGATCAAACCAGCCAGCTCCAGTGTCGGCTCTGTGGTCACCCAGAGTTGTGCAGGGCCAGGGCTGAGCTGAGAGCCCCATCTCAGCTGAGCTGCATGGAGCTGGCTCAGCTGGTTCAGGCCCAGGCTGCAGCTTATCTGCCAACAGAGAAGCCACCCATGGATAATGGAAAGTGACTGCAGCAATGGAACTCGTTGCAAAACCCCTACTGACTTCAAGGGAGCCGATTGGCAGAAATCACTGTGTACTTACACTAGGGAAGTAATCTGGGACAGTAAATTAATCTCAGCAGTCCTAGCTTCAGGGGTTCTTGAAGCTATTTTGTGCAGTTTTCCTTTGCATGGATTTTTTCACTATTAAATTTGTAAGAACGAAGCCAAACTTCTCTCAAACTGCAGAGCTGTGCTTTGTTTTGGGATTTCCAGAAAAACAGATGAAGCCAGAGTTTAGTCTGACTCCCACCTGGAAGCAGAAACTGGTCCTTGTCTGCTGAAAGCCTTGTGACTGTACAAATCTGGATCCAATTTGGCCTGTGATCTATCTCTGTGTCCACCTGGCTTCAAGTCTCATCAGAGAAGATCCACCCAACTGTAGTTCAAGAGTAGAACAAGTCAAGCTTTGTGTATGAGCTGGACCACCCTAATATCAGTTGAGTCAAAATGCAAACATAATAGCCATAATCACAGCAAACAGTGGAGCTTCTGGTTTCCACTTTAATCAAAGATGTGTGAAATTCAGGGAAGAAAGAGTAGCATGTCTACATGAGGCAGGGAGCATGTACTTAGTAATTTTATTTTTAGCTGTTTAAAATGGGCCCAGCCCAAACATTTCCAGGGAAGATCAGATTTGTGTCCAGACCCACATTGGTTTTCCATTTTTGAGTGTCAGTGGTACAGAACACAACATCTTTCTTTTAACGTTGAACTTCTAGCTGTGGTGCTATGAGGACTAGCTCTGTGATGAGCCAGAGAGAGGAAATCTTTTGAATTTCTGTGGATTACCAGGCAGCACCAGAAGGAAATGGAGCAATGTTCTCTTTATAAAGATGCATGGGCATGGGGGCAATGGATTTCCCTCCATGCCTGCAAGGGCTGTCCTGGCTGCAGCATGAGCTGAGTAGCTCCTTGAGAGTTGCCCCTCACGTCTTTCCTCCCTCCCACAGAAACCTCTCTTGGAGTGACCTTTATCCTGGCAGGGAATGTGGGCTACAGAGAAGGTGCTGCTTTCCCTCTCCCCTGCCTGCTTGGACCAGCACAACTCCTCGCAGTGCAGTGACTGGTAGGAGATGCTTCTAGAAATGCAGGTGGCACAGAAGGGGAGCACAGCAAGGACACCATCGCCCTGGTGGGACACTGGCAAGGCAGCCTCAAGTCACCTGGGACAATTCAGCTCTGGAGCTGCAGCTTGGCAGACACAGCCCTGCCAGAGCCACCACAGGCAGCTCCTCCAGCACGAGGAACAGGGGCCCCATCTTGCCAAGCACTCGAGAAGGAAGCCCACTCAGTCCTTCCCCCTCTGCCCCAACCCCACCCTCTGCATTCCAGCTTGGAGACTGCCTGGCTCCCTCAGGGCTGCTGAAAGCTCTCTGGCTTTCAGGAACACAGCTATTAGTGACCTGACAAAGGAACAGCAGATTTGTTATGCCTATTTTATATTTTTATTGGCACTAGAACTTCTGTGACAGGAGAAAGGGAAGGCCATACTTCCTAAGAGACTGAGGAGTGAATTATACACCCGTACACTGTCACGGGTATGAGTGGAAAATGGTCACAAGAAGGTCCTCACTTGCTCCATAGAGGCCTTGTAACCTGTGCTGGAAACTTCTGCTTGCTTTCACCTGAGAACTAGCAGCAAGGCAAAGACCTCATTCTGCCAGGTCGGGTTTTGCCTCAGCCCTGGTAAAAGCTTTACTACTTGTAGAATTAAATACAGGTTTCAGATTACTTTTCTCAAAATAGGTTTTTCTCTTCATGATTCCTTGGCTGTTCTTAGAATGATGCTGTTGGTCGGGTGCACACATTGCAACAAGCATGAAGATTTGTAACCTTCTGTCGGCAGAGACACTTTCTTTTTCATTCAAAGGTTCCCACAGATGATGCTCTGGCTTCCCCTCTCGTGTTCCTGCACCAGTGAATCATCTCCCTGTCTGCCTTCAGCCTACACACGCTCCAGATGCTGATGTCTCTCTGGGATGTTGAGCATGAAACTGAAGTGATTTGCAGAATCAAGAGTACATGAAAGTCCTTTCTTTGTGTTGACTTCTTCAAAGTTTTCCCAACTCCTTTAGTGGTTTTCCCCCATGTGTCTCCTATTATAACGCTTCATCATATCGACAAATTAGCTTGGTTTGCGACTAAGTTAATTTTCTGGTGGCAGCCAGGCCAGGAAGGTGCTTTCAGATATTTCAGATATTCAAATTTTTCCCCTGCAGTGGGAGAGAGTGATGTCAGCTGGAGACCAGGAGTAGGGTATGTAAACTCCTTCAGGAAAGGCAGGGAAGGAGCTCATTTGAACAGGGCTACAAAGAGGTTGTCAGAAGATGAGATTTGGGAACACACTGCTCTGAAGTCTGTGTACTTAAATGGAGGATCTGAAGGGACCCTGACAGTAAAAACCAACACTGGTACATCTACACCAGCATCTTAGTTTGGCCAGGAGCCAACTTCCAAAGCCAGACTCCCAGCAGTCCCTACTTCCTGTGCTTTCTTTCCATTTGTGGACTGGATCTGAAAGCGATGAACCCAATGTCTTTTAGGTGAAACACACACTTAAGAACATGCTCTGGAAGCCCACTGTGGACAAATACAGATTCAGACCATGCCGTGCTCCAGGTGACACACTGTTCCTGTGGCATGGCAGCTGAAGGGCCTGAAATTTAGGCTAAAAATAATTAAAAATCAAACCTTCAACATCGACAAAGGAACAGTGGCCAGTGCTCCACTGTGTATCATGCAGAGAAAATTAAATGATATTTGGAAATAAGACCACCTGTATTCAAAAAAAGAATGTTTAGAAAAGCTTGTGAAGTGACATATCGCTCATGAGTTGCCAGTACAAACAGAGCTGTTGAAATGATGTTACATATATTGCATATGAAGCCTTTGTACATATTAGAACCTTTTTAGTCTCACTAAGCAAAAAACCCTATGCAATATATAGATCACAGGTATTTATATATGTTATATATGCACATAAAATCATTTCCCCGTCTATGTTGTGATTTCAAACATAGTGGATCTATTATTCTCTCATGCTAATCTCTGTAAGGGAACACAGATTCTGTAACATGTTATTTCATCCCAATCCTTGCTCTGTATACAGAAACTGTAAAATTACTGATGTTTAACCTGAAAGCGAATAAATCCTAGTATCTGAAATACAAACTTTGCTACTCCTGCTCTATCTTGCTCTAGAAGACACTGGATCATGAAAAGCAGTTATAGTAGTAAAAGCTTTATTATTTTTTAATAATTACAGTATGAAATACATTAAACATCGAGGGTGTCAGTAGCAAAAAATGACATAATGTATGATATAATTAAATACACAAAACTATGTTTAAATAGCTGTCTGGCTAAACCAAATCAACAAAAAAATTAAAGACAATATTGACAAATGTCCTTAAATCACGCTGTTGTGTATAAAAGTTTTTCACAGAAATCATGTTAGTTTTGATTACGTATTTGATGGTGGGTTAAGGTCTATTTTGTATTTTTGTAATTATTCATTTTTATTTCAATGGTAATAAAAGCCAATGATAATGTCATTTTGAACAGCTGGCATGTTTGAGAAGGTGATAAAAATGGCTTGATCAATGTATAATATTACTTTATGATATAGATATAGCTCTGCGTAGAAATTACCTAAAGGCTCTGGGAAGAGCTATTTAAAATCTAAGGTGTGACCATAGATTTAGATACCATATTTTGTGTCTTCAGAAAATATGACCTCGTGTGGTCACAACAAAGTGTATTAAATTGGATGTTCTTGATGTCAGCATAACTTTAAAATGTTTGTGCAGTCTGACCAAGGTGCAGGAGAGCCTGCAGCAGGGCAGGAATTTGCCGTGGCTCCAGGGGTAGGTTTGATGGTCAGCAGGAGCTTCTCGCTTCCTGCAGCTCCAGAGAATCTCAGCATTGCTCTTACCGACAGCTTTTCTCCTAGTTTTTAGGATGAAGCAGACATTACTCACATTAAAGGAGGAACTCACATTGTGTAAATGCTGCCAGACCAAACTGGAGCAGCGTGAGTGCAACGCTACTGTAAAGAAAACACTCAAAAGAAGTGTCATAACTCAAATTAAACAACTCTACGCTACTCAACAACACAGACTTTGAATGACTTTTACTACCCACTGACCCAGGTTTTAATGTCAGGTGTTCTCGGCGGATCTGAGCTGCGGAAGCTCAGCCAGCGCGGCTCTGGGGCCGAGGTGGCCACGGCAGCGCGGGCGCATCCGGGGGCGCTCGGGCAGCGGCGGCAGCAGCAGGAGCAGCAGGAGCAGCAGGAGCAGCAGGAGCAGCCTGGCTGCCGCGGAGCTTTGTTCCTTTGTTCCCCCAGCCCCGCTCCCCTGGCCGCAGCAGCCTCCGCGCAGCCTGCTCAGGCCTTTGCTTTTTTCCCCCCCTGCTTGCTCACCTGCAGTCTCTGTTCATATTGTTTTATGGTACTTTAGACAACGGGTTTTAACAGCTAAACATAAAAGCCACTGAGAGCATAAACAGGAAACTTGTGTTTAGGTGGGAGTGCCTAGGAATTTTATACTGCTGACCACAGAGGCCATGGGAGAAAGGAAATAGGAAAAACACTGTAAATACCTGGGTGACTAATGACTTGTGCTGCTCATCTGGCTTTTCAGAACATGAAAAGTTCAGCCTTTTCCAGGCAAAACAGCGCAAGGCAGGCACAAATCCTCTGGTCAACACCCTCCATGCCCCTCCGCTGCCTGTTTCCCTACTCGCTCCCAGCACGGAAAGCGCCCCGTTCCTGCCAAGGCAAACGCACAATAAATTGTCGCCTGGCACTTGAGGCTGGGTGCACGGGCGGCCGAGGCGGGGAGTGTGTGTGACACGCGAGGGTGCTCGCCCGCTCTCCGCGTTCGCACCGCCTAAGAGGATTTAGATGAAAGAACCTAAATTTGCAGCCTCCTGTTTTGTGTTGAGACAGCAGCTGGAGTTTAGGGGCAGCGTGAGCCTTTGTCCGGCTTTGCCTCGCCGGCTCCCGAAAAGGTTGCCATTGTTCCGGAGGGGCCTCCGCAGGGCTGCTCCTGTGCCCGCTGCCTTTTATCGCCAGCCGCACGGCTTGGGAGAGGTTTTGTCTTTTGCTGACAGCAGCAGATTTGGCCGATCGGCATCTCCCACGCGGCAGAGCTGGGGTGGGATTTCCAGGTTGGCCATCTGCGCGGGGGGACCGGCGGAGTGGGGCGTTTTGGCGGCCGGGCGATCCCCCTCCGGGGGCCACTGCTGCCGGTGAAACCGCGACATCTGGTCACCTTCACCGGGCGTGCGGGCTCCGGTTTCACTCCAAAGCTGGGGCGGTTTCTCACACTGAGAGCGTGACCCGGCAGAGGAGGGATGAAGGCAGATGAGGATGCTTCCCCAGGTCACGTTTCTGGGCGGGGGGGAGCAGCAGCCCTGCGGGAACCCCAGGAGCCCTCTCGCAGCTCTGGCCAGGGCTTGCCTCAGTTTCCCGGGGAGCTCAGCCTCAAAGGAAGGGCAGGGCATTGTGGGCTCCAGCAGCAGGATGGAGGGAGCCCCTCTGGTGTTCTTTATTCAGTCCTTGCTGCTTCTCTTTCCCATAGCACAAAAACTATCAAAGAACAACTACTCCTCTTTTCATCAAGCTCTTATAACCTGCAGTTGATACTGATGTGCCCAGGCTGCTCCAGAGAAGGACCAGTACACCCAGGGATGTCAGCCCTGGAGCAGCAGCTGGATCTTGCTGAAATCAAAATGTGTTACTAAATAGGGGTGGAATTTTACTCATGGAAAGTTGAGCACATCTGTAAATATTTCTCTGAATCCAGGCTGGGGTTTCATCCACAATGAACTTGTCATTTGATTGCTGAAGTGATACGATAAGCCATGGCAATGTTTGGCAGGGCGCTGGGAAGGACAGCCTTGTTGATATAGCCAGGCATGATCACTTCCAGACTGTGCAAGCACTGAATTTTATTGATAGAGATGCATGTATACACTCATATGTATCTGTTACTTGATGTATACATGTACCTACAGTTACAAACGGGTGTAGATACAAATTGACTCCAGTTTATAATAACATAGTTACTTGTTCCTAAGCAGTTATAAAAATATGTAGTGAAGGTTGCTGTGATCATAAAAGAGACTTCTTGGTTTTTTGGCTTTTTTTGTTGTTGTTGTTGTATTTTTTTCCCCTCATGAATATTGTAGCACTAAAAGGTGCTGGGCTCTCTAAAATCTCTTCCCAAGGGCAGCCACAGGCCAAGAACATCACAGTAGAAGCCGTCCAACGCCAGAACTCCAACCCCATCCGGGAGATCCTGCTCAGAGCCTGCTCGCTCAGCTGACACTGCCTCACCTGCAGCAAGCGCACAACCTCACCGCCGTCCAAGGAAAGCGCTGAATGTTTCTGAGAAGGTGAAACACGACTGCTGAGAGGCAGCCTCAGTGCAGAAGCCACCGAGGGACTCGGGGGGGGCTGCACGGCCCTGGCGAAGCTCAGCCCCCGGCACAGCCGGCGCAGTGCGGGTGCCGGGGGGATGGCAGCGCTCGGAGCCCAGCAGGGCACACGTGGCTAATTGGGGTGGGAAGCACAGCTCCTTCCTCCGAGCTGACCGCCTAAGCCAGCTCTCACACAGCCACCCTGAAACTGCGTCCTGAAGACTGCAGCGGCCAAAGCATTTCTCAGGGTTTTACTTCTAAATCCCTTCTCCCGCACAATACTGAAAAGGGGCTCTGACCCAAGACTCTTCTCGGTTAAATACCCGAGCTGCCAAGCTACAGATTTTCAGGGATTCCTTTTGAAACTCTTCCACTTTGTACAAAGCGATTAAATATTCATTGGCACGGGGACTGGGAGCCGGCCTCCTGGATGAGCACCCCCACCCCAAGCCGCAGAGCCCTTTTCATTCCCATCCTCTGAATATTTAATCAGCTCATACAAAGCAGAGCGGCTTCAGCAGGGGAGCCTGGGAGAGCCCCGGCAGTGAGACCCACTGATCAGAGAGCGCAGCAGAGACACCCGATCCCAGGCGCCTGCTCCAAAGCAGGCAGATGAAGGATTTGAGCATTCGGCTCAGCATAGCTGTGAGCGTGTTAGCTATTCACAGCAGAGGATGTGACACTTCCTTTCTCTTCTCTCCCCCACCCCGTCCTTTATTCCAGTTAGATGTGGTTTAACCACCTCAGAGTCCAGCAGGAAGACAGGATGAGGAATGCTTCATTTGTGTCCTGAAAACTGTACAAAATGAATGGATAAAAATTTGATGAGAAGTTTTTCAGCCATTCAAGCACCTCTCTTAATAATTCAGATGTTTGATTTTCTTCTTCAGTATGCAGTAAGGATTAATGCACTTTGAAGATGATATAGAAACTTTAGTTTCCAGAGAAGGAGAAAAGCCTCAGATTTGAAAAGAAAATCCCACACAGAAGTGTGACATTATTATGTGAGCTTCTATTCTCCTGATTCTCTTAGCTGATGACTGGGACAGACTCTGCAATGAAATTTCAGCACAGAGAGATCTTTTGCAGTCTACCTCTAATAAACAAAGTTCACAGCGGAAATGCTGCCAGGCTGTGATCAAAGCAGCACCCTCAGGTGTTGCTGTGATATACTGCTTGCTTACTAAAACACAGCAGTTCAAACAGCCTGCCTGTATTTAATTGGTGTATATAGTATTTCCAACTTGGGGAGCTCAACACCAAAGAAGGTTTCTCTTAGATCTTTCACTCTGCCATTGTTCTGCTATTTGCTCAGAAGAAAGACATTTAGGAGACCAAGTTTTGGGTTACATCTGGAACAAGGGCCCTAGGACTACCCAAAGCATTGCCTTGAACTTTACAGGAGTCTGCCCTGTGAGCAGTCCTCTGTTGTTTTCACTCAGAATTCCATGCTGTCCTCTCCCCAGCTGTGGGGAGCAGTTCTTCCCCAGCAACAACTGAACATCTTTACTTCAGTCACATCAACTGCATATGTAAAAAATGACACTGAGAGTATACTATAATACAGTTTTAGTGTCTTTAAAGTATTAGAAACAGAGAAAAACGTCCAGATGATGAATACTTGGATTTTCCAGTCACCATTCAGGACTTGCTAGTGTCTGGAGCAGTGCTTGGCTCCATACTCAAAGTTCACAATTCATCCTCTGACATTCAGATCTGTGTCTAAAACTTTGGCCTAGCCTGACCACTGGAGATACAAGCTCATATATTCTCAAGAATGAATATTTTTTTCTTGCCCAGTTCTCTCACAACCTTTGCCAGAGTCCCAGATCCTGGCTCTCAGCCTCAGCCTTCTTACCTGCAGAGTCCAGACCCCCACTACTGTCATGTCCCTCCCTCTTTGGTCAGTGAATTCCCAGTCCTAACCAGTTTCTACATATTGGTTTCACCATCTGTTTGTTGTTTTCCTTTAGTCAAATCTTTTCCTTCTCTCCAGCTGCTCAAAAAACCTCCTTGTTTATACTGCCTCAGTTCTGGCAGGGATGTTTCATCCTATCCCTGACTTTTACTTTGAGCAACCAAAGTTGGAGAAATCCACTTTGACTTTGGATGGAGTACATTCAGCTCAGGGTGAAGATGATCCCAGCTGTGTGCCAGGCAGGAGCTGTGAGGGGGCAGATGTGCAGTCACTCTCTGTGGACAGACAGTCCCAGTGACCTTCTTTCATTCACTCCAGCAGTCCTGAGAGATTTGCATGTGTGCCCTAAAGAGGGGAGGCACGGAGATATTAATTCCTAAATTAAAATGTCCCTACTTAGCATGGGCAAAGTAGGTTTTATTCCAAAAGTTTCTAGCTGGACCTAAATGAGAGACTTCTATAAAACCAGCTACAGGCACTTCCCAACAGAAAAGGCCACTTTGCTCCTCTCCTGCATTTTGAATCATTGCTACAAACTTCTGAGTAACTTGGCCTTTTTGAAAAAAAAAAAGTGTGTTATCATTTTTTTGGTAATATGTACAAAACAAAATATTTTCTCAATTTTTGTTCCCAGAGTCTGCTTAACTGTTTTGACAAAATTTTTCCAAAAATTCTGCCTTAGGCATACACCTGGAATATAAAATATCATCCCAAATGGTTAAAACTTGACAATGTGTCAAAATGTGATTTTATAATAGGAAATATTGTGCAAACATCATATTATGCACTATTAGCCCCACCTATTAAAAATATTTCCTTATGTGTAGCAAAGAGGTTTATACAAACCAGCACTTGCAGATGTAGTCACTATTTCCTAGTGTGCAATACTTCAGTAATTTTGACTTTTTCAATATTACTGAGTGCAACAAGATAACATGAATGAAATAATCCCTTGGTGAATTTATTCTTTTAAATAAAAGCTTGCTTTGAATTATGCTGTGAAAATGTATCTTTAAATCAAATTATTTCCATTTAATTACATGGATATTAGTTAAAACTAGCTGAGTGGACTTTTCAATTTTTAATTGTGAAAATTCTCTCCCAGGCTGCACTCTTCTATGCCAAGTTTCTGTGTTGAGCACATTTTTACGGTCTAGTTATAAACCCTAGAAAAACAACGTTTATAGGAAATGTTGACACAACCTTAAATAAAGTGGTGCTAGCTGACACCTCTATATTTTCAATTTGGGGATTTCTACTGGGAAAATATAAACGCTAATGCAGTAAAGGAAGCCAACTATAATAAAACCCTCATAGTCTTCCTGTTCACCACATGAAGATCTACTTCAAAAAGCACCAACCCAGACTAGAGATGAGTTGAAGTTAACTGCATTCCTCTGAGGGTACTAAAAATTACCTGCAGGTAGTTCAGCCTTACAGTTACTTGCAAGACTTTGGTTTAGTCAAAGTCACGTGAATATCCATTAAAAAAAAAAAAAAAAAAAAAAAAAAAAGTGAAAAGAAAATGAGAATGTGCATAAACTCAAAAAAAGGGTGCTAGTCCATATATATCCTTCCTAGCACAACAAAAAAGAGGAAAATAGACTTTATAGATTCTAATGAAAAAAATGTAAGTACACACAGGGGAAAAATATAGAGATGGAAAGTGAAAAGTGAAGTTAGCTTTCCTATCTGTGTCTTTTATTTCTTGATCACCTAAAATGAATAAATAAAGTAAGTGGGGCCTCTGCTTAGCCTTATTCTTAAAGATGTTGGATAAGATTTATGAGCAAAGATCTGAGTGATTTTCAGGACAGCTTCTGAGTCTTGGTGACAGAAAGTGTTGGGTTGCTGATCCTGCCTCAAGAATAAAACCCAATTAAATTAGTGATATTCTGGATGTGAAATACAGTTTTGGAGAGAGGATGTTGGAAAAGGTGGCAATTTCAGAGCTTAAATATGAAATTCAGAATAAAAACGAAATTATATTGCTAAAGGGCAAATTGTGTTATCCTGGTTGCCTCCAGTGATGTCTGGCTCTGTACATGAGGAGAATACAATGGATGGCATTTCCCTTGATTTAAGCAATACTTCAGAGATTATTTCCTGTAGCATCCTTGTAGCCAAACTGGGGAGATATGGACTAGATGGCTGGACTTGAAGATCTGTGATAAACTGACTGAATCTTCATTCTTGAAGAAAATTAACCAGTGGTTCAGTCTGACTGATAACCAGTTGAGTAGTTTACTGGATTTCACAGTGAGGCTGATCCTGTTTAATGTACTCCTTTAGTGTCTTGGATAATAATCTATAATGCACCCTCAGCAGATTTGCAGATAATATCAAACAGGGGAGAGGGATCCGTATTCTGGAGGGCAGAGCTGCCATTCAGGAGGACATCGACAGGCTGGAGAAATGGGCCTTGAGAAAACTCTTGCAGTTCAACAAAGGAAAACACAAAAACTGCCCCTGGGCCAAATTAACCAAGCAGAGGAGAACAGCTGGACTCGTGCTGGCTCACCAGGAAAGGAGCTGGCAGACCTGGTGAACAACAGGTTCAATATGTCAGTAGTGTGCCCTCTGGGAATCAAGGTCCCTCTGCAGAGTGGGCTGTAACAGGAAGGGCAAAACCGAGGGGTCAAAGGAAGGGACTCTTCTCCTTCCCTTGACAATCATGAGAACTTGTATGAAATAATGTATCCAGTGTGGGAACCCTGGTACAAGGGAAACACTGATGCATGGTAGAGTCCAGAAGGCGGCCAGCAAGATGCTCAAGGGGCTGAAGCAAGAGGCAATAAAGTGAAGTTGAAAGAATTGGCTTTGATGAGCCTGGGGATGAAAAGGATCAGGAGAAATCTTACTGTTGTTTTCAGTTCTAGGAAATAGTTGTAGAGAAGGATAGGACTGACTCTTCCTGAAGCTGCATAGCAGGAAGGTAACAGACAAGATAAATCTAAGGATGGGAAATTTCAGTTGGACATATGGGATGAAAAAATCCCAGTAAGAACAGTTGAACAATGGCCTGGTTGCCCAGAGAGATTGTGATAGCTGTTCTTAGAGATACTCAAACATCACCTGGACAAGTTAACCATGGCTTGAAGGGCAGATTGGGCAAAGTGTTGTCCAGACAACCCTTTCCACCTGAATGGTTCTGTTTCCATTTGCTATTTTGAAATCATCCTGATTTGCCAGTTCAAGGGGTGTCTGGGAAAACCAAGACTTTCCAATGTCACTTGTGGCACTGACTTGCTCAGTGGAAAAGGAGAAAGTGGGAATGGTGACAATCTGAGCAGTAGCCTGCTGGCTCTCAGATGCCATTCAGGTTTCTCCTTTAGACAAACTGGCTGCTGACAAAGCTGGATACTTGCCTGTCTTTGAGTGCCCAGCCTTATCTGTTTTTAAGGAAAGGCATGCTGTACTCTCTAGCAACATTAGAAAGTACCGGCCTGAGTTTTTCCTTAGTTGCTATCATACCTAACCTTCACCTCTTCAGAGGCAAACACTAGAAAGTTATGTAAAAAGCCAAACTGAATCATCCTGGTAAACAACACTGACCTTGTCTTAGACCTGGAATGACCTACCCTTATATAGCTGTAACCCACTCCACCTAATGCAGTTACCAAATTGTAGTCGCTTGATTCAGTGAGGCACTTGCTGCTTTTACCATTACTTTTGTCTTGTCTAATTGTCTATTAAGAAGGTAATTTGGGTTACACCCCAATGAAAATCAGACCTGCCTAACCTTCTGCAGCTCCCAAGAGACCTTTCACTGAGGTTTCCGTGTGAGCAGAAGAGTTTGGGATGATAGGGTTTTGGTTTTTTTTTGACCTTGCTAACATTTCAGCCATTCTTCCAGCAATTTATATAATTTCTGCCTGCTGCCTCCTTCTTCTTCTGTTCTCCCCCATAGGTTTCACAAGATATCACAGTAACCTTGGCAAAAATGTGAAATCCACTTTAAGGTTAATGCTAAACTTCTGTAGTACATTTTTTAAAGTTTTATAAGAAAGATAGTAAGTTCCAGTATGTACCTGTCAGTACAAAATGATTGCTCATTTCCTGTGAATTGGGAATAAAGTAATAACATACATCTGGTGAGCTAAAACATGTTGCTTATTTCTTTTTCTTCTCTGAGCCATATCCTTTACCAGCTGTGAGACATCACCATGCAGAATCTCCAAATACCTTTGAGAAAAATTAAAACAAAGGAACAGAGGGCTGGAAGGGACCCCCTGTGTCTTGGAGCTCAGTCCCCTGCTAGCCCCAGGCCACATCACACAATGCCTTTCCTCAGCTGTTCTCACTCCATCTTACAAACCCTCTTGTGCCCCCAAACTTGCATTGGAAGTCTGCTCTCTCCAGCACTGATTGCTCAACTGGCTACATAATGTCTTTCAGCTTCCAGTTAAAATACATTCATGGGCAGTTTATGCCCATTTGTTCTTGTGCCAACACTACTTTATCTTCAAAAGATCTTTTCCTTCCTTGATGTTTAACCTCCTGGTGTATTTATAGAAAGCAATGACATTCTGTATCAGCTTTTGTTTTGCTACACTAAATATGTCAAGCTCTTCTGGCCTCCTTATGCAAAGCAGAATTTCCATTCCCTCTCATTACAACTCTGCTGCCCTTGTTCCCAAGTAATTTTTGGCCCAGGGGGCTGTTGCTGGACACAGTGATCCTGTAAAGTTTCATCATCTTATTTTATTAGTTGCTAACCATTCTCTTGTGTGAATCAAGACAGAAGATGACACGGTAAAAGGATATACATCACTCAGTGCACCAAACACATTGAGAAAAATCCAATTACAGACTCTTTCCCCTTTGTTAATGTAATATTTCTAAATGTTAGGTGTTTGTGGGCTTTGCAAGACAGTGGAACTGTGATGATGGATCCCGGAGCACAGGTTAGAGCTAGAAAAGGAGGTTGAGGTATGAAAACATCAGCCATGGAAACGCAGTGATTAGAATAAAAAGAGTCCAAGGGAGAGGTGAAGTAGGATTTATTACTGCACTGCAATGGATGATAAAAGAGGTGATTAGAAATTAACTGTCAAATTCAATTTTTTACACTCTTGAGGCCTGGCAAACACTTGAAACAAAAAAATACATATTTACATGAATAAAAATCTCAGCCTGTGGCATTTTCACATCTTCCATTTGAAAGTATAAAGAATGGCAACTGATTTTTTTTATGCTATAAACACTGTTTGTTTTCTATGTATCTCCAAGTCAGAACTATAGAAAAATGTAACCAGCATGATTAAGTGGAGAATAGAAGATTCTTTGCATTTTTCTCCACAAGCACTCAGTCTTCTCAGGTCTTGAGCAACTTAATGTAAAAGTTTAAATTTTACATGCTTATTGTTCTTTTCTGAGGCATGACCTGAATAAAATCCCTGGGGGGAAAAAGCCCACAAAACAAAAGGTCTTATTGATTTAGTGTTAGTATATAGTCTTTTATGGGATAGAATTTCAATGCACATATTGCTTATCATGATACCGAAATAACAAATTTCTTCAGTCTCTCACAGCAGTTCCAAAAATTTAGCATCTCTTTCATGTATTTTGCCAGCACTGAGCTATGCCCCAGTAGAGTAATTTTCTTTAGTGTAATACACCACATAAATATCATAGTTTTATCTGATGGCAATGAATCTTAGAGGCAAACAGTTCTTTTTGCAGCCCTTTCATATTATATTCATAAAGGCATGAGGGCATCTTGAATGATTAAACATTAAGCTGAAAGGCAGCATTTGGAAGAGACCTGAATGGGGACCTCCCTGCTGGATTAAATGTGATGTTCTCCTTGCAGAAAATGGCTAACTCGGCTGCAGGCAGGAGGTGAGCTCCACTGCTCTCTGCATTCCCAGGGAGGAGAAATTGTGGTTTGTGCAATTTCACTTTATGTAAGGAGCAGATTTGCAGTCATTGTTCAGCTGCAGTTGCATTAGGCAAAGTCTTTGTACCTCTTCTGCCCTTTGTGGCTCTCTAGACACGTGAGTGTCGTCCTTCTGCATGCAAATCCCTGTGTGTTTGGAAGGTATTTTTCCTCTGTGACCTGCCTATTGGACCAGCTGAGGCTCAGATTACAGAGGGATTCAATGGCTATTAAGCACACCCCGGTATTTTTTCAGGCAGGAGTGACCCCTTGAATTTGGAGCTGTAAAATGAGCTACTGTGTTTACTCAGTTAGGGGACAAATTGTGCTCCCCAGGTCTCATATTCTCAGGTTGGCTATAAACCTTTTTGTTTTGCTTATGCTGTGTTCTGGGACTCCACTGGCATATCCTGCTGGGGTCTCTGCCTTGTATGAGACTCTCTTGAAAAACAGAGCCTTGACTGGGTTCTAGTTCTGCATTGGTCGCCTCTCCAAGCCTCTCTGTCAGCTCAAGCACAATGTCTGATAATGGAGAAAACTCAGCTACAGTGAAATAGAGTTACTACATTAGATCTTCCTTTTTTCTTATTTTAATATCTTCAAATGTGTACATTTCAGGAATTGAGAATAATTCTCTTGGAGCAATGAAGTTTATATAGCCAACATAAACAAACCTACGCCTGCTTCATGCCAGGAGAGGAGAGAGGGGGAGATATTTCTTTTGCTACCAACATAGGCTCTTTTGCTTGAGTGGTATTTTTGGCAGATGCTACCATATTTAACTTCCCACAATGGCACTGTTTATTTAAGGCCAATATAAAACATCCCTGGCCCTTCTCTCAGATTTTTAAGTCCCTTGGTTGACTTTCACGTATCCTTTTAAGCACATTTTTTATGGTGCCTTTGGAATCACTGCTCAGTGCCTTTAAACAAAATACTGCCAAACAACAAGAACTCCATCTTAGCAGGGTGAGAAAATAAGCTGTACATGAGCCACTGCTCATGAATTTCACCACTTTCTGTTCTCACCAGTAGTTCAGAGGAACAAATAACTGCCAAACCAGAGGTCTACCTAACCTAGTACCTTGTCACCAACAAAGATCAGCTGTGATTATTTAGAGAAGAGTGTACAAAAAAGCATAGTGGCGCTTTGCCTAATGTGCACTTGAGCTCCTGACAATCATTTTGTCCACAGCTGCACTGTTTTGTTTTATCAGACTGACCTAGGGGAAATTTAATTCTAGTTTTTGCACTCTGACTATTTGTGGTACAGAAAATATATTTGAAGCTGTAAATCTTTCCCAGATTTACATTTGATTTTAAATCAAAGGTAAAAATGTAGCTGCAAAAATGAGTTTCAAATCCTTACAGGAAGTTTACTAGGTCCTTAGGGACAATGGCTTATGGTCAGCCCAACAAGCAGCCTCTGCTTTTTGCAAAATGGTTACTTTTCACTCCTGATTTCAGCCTGAAGCCTCCTTCTCTACATGAAGTAGTGGCACCATTTCTGTGCGTAGCCTTCATACCTGAGTTACTGGCTTCACACGTGCCAGAGCAGAGCTATGCTGCAACCAAAGCCACTGCCTAAAAACACCCATCTCCTGGGTGCAGCCAAGCTGCCACAGGTCCTGATGAGCCACCACGGGCTGCCTGCCACGGGGCACTGTGGCCACAGCCACAGGACACCTCTGTCCATGGGAGCACACTGCTGTGCTGGAGCTGTACAGGTTGAGCACTCAGCACTTCCCATCCTGGCAGGGACAGCTGGGGAATGCAGTCTTCAGCATTCTTGCCTCTTCAAGCAGACGTGTCAGAAATGGCTTTAGAGTGGCCTACTCACATTGTAATTTTTCTCCCAGATGTGTTATTTCTGCTTAACAGTATTTACTGTTGGTATTTTGGTAAATCTCTGGCTACTCAGTTTCTGGTCATGCTTTTCTACTGCCTTCCCCAGGTAAGAATATCACCTAATACTTTAATACCCATTAATACCACCACCACCACCATTGTTTTTTTCCTGTGAAATACTGTGGGTGCCAAACACAACCCAAACACCATCTGCAGAAACAGTGTCTCCCAGAGGAGGTGCAGAATGTGCACAAACATGTGCTCTGTTTTCCTAAGGACACCTGCCAGAATCCTGCTGATGCACCAAGCATAGGAAAATATTTGGCACAAACCACGTCTCCAAAGATTTCTCTCCTTGTAGGTAGTGGAAAAATTCCTTTCTTAACATTCTTCATTTTTTTTGGGTTCTCTCTATATAAGTGAATGCTTATGTTGTTCCCTGCTATGGTGTCCAATAAGCACAGCCACTTGTGGTTTCTCAGGTCTCTCAGAGCACTTATCCAGTCTCCTTTTAGCTCCTGCCTCAAGGTGAGTGGCATGAACTGTTGTTATGCTGCACTTTCCCTGCTCTGTTCTGTTCTTCTGAGGGTTTCTTTTTTCCTCAGAAGACTTCCCCTAATTCTTTTCAGTTTTTTTAAGTCCTTGGGCTTTCCAACAAATGCATCTTCTTAAAGGCACTAAGACTTTTTAAACTCATTAATGGGTACTGCCTTCACCAATGTACTCATGAATTGTGCTGAGGTGGTGGCATGACTGGAATATTAATAAAGGGAGCATTAGCTTGCTCAGAAGGAAAGATTAGATATACTGCCCTGCATTCAAGGATACACAGGTGTGCTGGGAGGTCCAAAATGTGGAGGAATTTACTATCTCTGAGAAGGTAAAAGGGGAAGAGAATATGAAGGCTTTGATTGCAAGAACAAAATAATAAACAAGGAAGACTTGAAGCTTTTTGTGTCCAAAAAGCAGAATCAGCCAAAGGATAGGATGTAATATTAATGAGGGATTTTAACAATCCAGGTATTACTCAGTGAAAGAATGTAACATAATGCCACTGTCCAATGAGTTCCTGAAATTACTGGCAATTCTTGTTTAAAAAAGTGTAGGACTTCCCAGATTTGAAGCTAAGCAGTAAAGAATGATGTGAGAATGTGAAGGTGAAAGATTACCTATGTAAGAGTAACCTTGGAGTCACAGGGTATACGATTCTTGGAAAGGCAAAGAAGAAGAGCAAAAAAAGATGATGGACTAAAAGAGTGGAGGCTTCAATAAACTAGCAGCAGGTGGCTAAGTGAACAAAGGCATCAAAGACAGCTGTAAATTCCCCAAAAAAATGTTGCTAAGCATATATTATTCCACAACAAACTATAGACACTGTAAAAAGAGAACAAACCGGTTAAGCTATTTGCAAAATAGGGCCAAAGGAAGTGAAATGAAACACTTGCACAGCATAAACAACACAGAAAATAGAGGAGAAAGGAGCTGTGATGGAAAATGAAAATTACTCTGAAATAGATAAAAAAATCCCATAAAAATGAGAGGTTTGGGTTTTTTGGGTTTTTTTAATCATAGGATTAGATTAAAGCAAAATATTTAATTTCAACATTAAGTAATACTTTCAGTGGTGAAGTAGTAGAAAGCTAATATATGTTGTTTGTGAGTAGGGACATCACAGATTTTACATCAATGGAGATTTTTAGGAAAGACAGGAAGCTGTCAGAAGTCTTCTAGAAATAGTTCCTATTAGTGGGTAAAGCAGTGGGCTACATGACCTCTTGACTATCTTTTTAGGCATTTATTCAATTTTTATGGAACTGTGCTTCATTTATTAATCAACTTTGTCATTTGTTCACATATTCCCTTTGTGTGTGTGCTCATCACACAAAGATCTAAATCTTGCTTCTTTACCACCTTCTTTCTGTGAATTTTTAGTGTTAAAATTCTTAGTGGTCCTGCTTTGTCTAGTATATCTCTAACCTCCTTAAAAATTGGAACTCTTTCACTTGCTTTCCCTGATTTTTCATTGCAACATTTTCCAGTGATCCTACAAAAAAGTCTTCTAAACTGGAAGTTCCATTATTTCCCTTTTCATTCCTGCACACTTTTCTGACACTTGGAAACTAATACAGTGATGCTGTCCTTTAGGTCTTGCATCTTATTTCATGGACCAGCATTAATGTAAGATGATGAGTGTTCACTTTTCAAAATATAATTATGAGAATGATTAGGAGAGTGAAAGAGTGGCAGCAGGAGCACACAGATTGAATGCATTTTCTTGGTACAGAAGCAGATATTTTTCCTCTTTAAGATTCTCACTGGAGTAAGTTGCAAGGTAAGAGATAATCAGGAGGACCTGATGACTGAGACCAGCTCTGTTCCCTTCCTTAACTCCACTGTTCTTAGCAATTCTTTCTTAGAGATTTCGACTTGTGCTCAATTTCCCTAGCAGCAAAGTTCATATGTACTTGATTACTTACACAGGAGACAATTTAACCATGAAAACCTCATATGTGAGGGATTAGCTGAGGGCAAAGTAGGGCTCTTAAACTCTTAATGTAAGTATGGTCATGACAGCACAGTTTGATTAAATTGAAACATTTCACTTAGCAAAGTATAGATTTGATTCTAATAATTTTAAAGGTGTCAAAAAGGAAGGGGTACTCATTTCACTCAGCACATACAGTCTGCACATCTATCTCCCTGAGGGGAAAAATGAACAAACCTTGCATGGAAAAAAATAAACAATAACTGTTTCTGTACATCATTCATCTTCTTACTTGCAGTTTTTGTGGACACATCTGCATGATTTCTACAAATCCTATTACACCTCACATAAAGAAATGAGGTTAGCAAAACAATGTTTTATTTGAGAAGCAAGACACGCTGTTGCTTTGTTTTAAGATAAAATATAAGTGTTAGAAGTTCTCTCTTTTATTTTCTACAGAAAAATACTGTTGAGGATGCTACTGCCATCTTTTTCCCATTGTAATGGTTTTGTCTCTAACCATGGTTTTCATGCTTTATTTTTATGTTTACCATCAGTCATGCAATTCCAATTGACATATGATTTGATTTTTCTGCTACATAAACCAATTTTACATCAGTGTAGTTCCAGTAACTGGGGCTACTCACGCCACAAGAAAAAGATGAAGCTCTTTTTTGTTTTCTTTAGTTTCTCTTTCCTTAATCACTTGGGCCAGATTCTTAGCTAATTTAATTTTCCTCTGTTATCTTCAGTTCAGCTCTATTGACATACTGTATTGGCAAAATTTATACTTCATTGTTACATGTAAATTTCTAAACAAGTCAGTTAAAATTTCTGCTTCCATTCCACTGAACTCTTTCCTCTGTGTTGAATATTTTGAGTTTTCTTCCTGCCCTTACAGGCAGCCAAATGATTTGCTGAAATAATGCACGTGAAATTGCAGGCCAAACTTGCAATATAGTTCCCTAAAAATAATCACCTTGAAATCAATGGCTGGACTTAAGAAACTTCATTTATACATTCTATGCAATGTGCTAAATTACTGTTGCACTGTGTTAAGAGTTTATACTGAGAGTGACTCAAGTGGATGGTATGAACTGCTTTATCCACCAACTAAAAATCTATTTTCTTCTCACTCTCTTCTGCCTCAAAGAGAAAGGGGAAAGCAAGGTGGAGTCTGGACTGGTTCTGATTTCAGCAACAGAGTGAACAGCCCCCTGTGTGTGTGAAGAGACAAAAATGTGTGCAACCATCACCCTCCTACAATTGCTCACAGTTTAAAAGCCAGCCAGCAGCAGGAACAGGAAGAGAAAAGGTCACAAGAGGACAGTGTCCATGGCCAGCATCAGGTTTCACAGAAGGGACCATAAGGGAGAAAATGAAAAACATTTGGACTTAATTAAGGCACTAATCTGGAAAAATGAGGAACAGTTGAAAGCTGCAGAGTTGGGGCATTGCATAAACTTCTTTTCTTGGTCACAAAGTAACCTTGCAGTAGCTTCTGCTACCGAGAATAAGGGAGGAAAAGGTTGGTAGGAGCTGGGGCTCTGAGGTCGACCCTAGAGCACTGTTTTTTACAGTGAAGTAGCATCAATAAAGGCAAAGGAGGGAGTACAAAAGGAAAGGGATCTGTGAGAAAATGACATACATTGCTTAGAGCTTTGCTCCCTAACATAGTGCTTTCACATCTTTGAAAATATGCATTTCTCCTACAAGTAGCTTTTCAGCTGTCATCTTAAATTTTCTGCTAGAAAATTCTCTGTGTGCTTATATATAGTACATAAACAACAGGTAAATACTGAGTTATATAAAGTAATGTTGTAGATAATATGCACATATATTTGATTGCATTTATCTCAAAAGAAAAAAAAAAGTTGGCACGCACATCTGCAAAAAACGAAACAAAAGAAAACAAGATGTTGGAGTTTCTTCCAGACTTTTCAAGGCCCATCTGCACTACGGCTCTGATTAACTAAAGGCAGAGGTATCTGATTTAGTTTTAGTCCTCTGTGTTTTGTCACTTGTTTGGATACAACAGTGTTAAAGAACAAAATGAGGCAACTTTCTTGCAGTCAGTGGCCTGCCCATACTTCACCATGAAAAGCACACAGAAAAACTGTAATTCTGGGCATTCCAGAGAGAATGCTCAACCTCAAAGTGTGTCCTTTCAACTGCTGAAAGTTGGCATAGCTATTGAGCAGGGAAATGCAGTGCTGCTCAGTATGGCAGTGGCATAAATGCACCCAGTAGAAGCTGCATGCACACACCTGAGGATATTGAATAGTCAGGGATTACAGTTGAATGGGGGTTAAAATGAATGCTAGGTGTCTAAATGCATAATTTCTTTTTTTCTTTATGGTCATAACAAAGACTAAGAAGGGTGTATTTTGTTCATGTCCATAGAACAAGGAAGATTTGCTACCAGATTGGGTAAGCATGTCTTATGCAAAACTCTCCATGGAAAGAGATTTCTAGCCCAGGATTCAGGACAGAGAGATGCTTGTGAGTAAGAAACAAAAGATTTAGCATTAAAAAAAAATAAAAATCAGCTGTTTTGCACCATTTAGATTCACATTTAATGAAGAGAAACAATTAACTTTCAGTATAATCAAATGAGAAGTTGGATATTAGACTGTTTTTCCCATTCTAGTTTCCATATGAAATTTCTCAGCTATAGCAGTTTGAGGACCCCTATGGCCACACTCTTATCGACAGAATATAGGCTCCACTAAAAATAGAATGATGTTGCTTTATGTCATAAAGGGAGTATGGCCCTCAGTCCAGGTATGTATCCAGTTGAGTTTTGGGCCCTGATTTTCCCACACATAGTTTCACATGCAGCTGTCTGGGCAAACCACTTTCAAAATGTGCACAGAAAGCTGCTCAAGTACCTGACAATAGCCTGCATTTATTTTGCATGATAAGGATAACAGATAGAGGCAAGATAGTCTAGAATCAAAGCAACCTCTTGTTCCCTTCCCATTAACATACAGGAAAAGAACAGAACATTGATGTCTACTGAAGAAAAGAATTATATAATAATATTGTTATTTGAGAAAAATGGAATACAGATTTTTGATAGAAATAAGTACTATTTGGTAAGGATACTTAGAAGTTTGTGGGTCTTACATGAAAGTTCTTTTTAAATTATGTTTTGTGGCAATTCTTTCTAAAAACAGCTGTGGCACGCAGTAAATACTACAGTTGTCGCTTTGAAAAAAAATCTGTGTCTGCAGTGGTCTGAAAATAAAATCCCACATCAAGGAGTTCACTACAAGTTATCCCTGCTCACAGACAAAGGATACTTATGCAAGGATGTGTGTGGAGTTATTTCTAAGCAATGCTTTTCCATGAAATTATTTTGGAATTGCAAGTATGCTTCTCTTCTCTTGTTTTCCCATTGCTGGTGAAACGTGCTCCCTTTCAGCCTCAGCAGAGTTCTGGACAGGTGCACTGAAAGCCCCAAACTTGCAGTTGAAAGGTGCTTGCACGGTTCACTCAGCTGGTAGAGCTTATTCTGGTATCATTTAGGCCAGATTTATGCTGATGGAACACCTCTGGGTAAAATCCAGGTCTTTTTGAACTCACGGCTAAGATTGACTCCAGGGACAGCCAAATGAAACCAGATTACAGAGAAAGCAACGGAAATACCTTTGTTATTTATGTATTTGACTTAAGCCAAGTGATCTAATTGTTGGTGGGTTTCAGTAAAGTATGCCCCAACGCCATTAAAATCAACCAAGTTAATCTAGTTTTACATATGTGGGATCAGGATCAGAATTTGTCTAAAGAGTCTTTTTTCATTCATTTAAGTGGAGGAAGTGGAACTAAAAGTTTTTATAGCCGAATTAGGATTTTAAAACAAGAGTAGGTGTAGGGAGAAGGGAAGATTACAGTGAACTTCTCTGAAGTGTCCAGCCTACTAAAGAGCAGCTTCTGTTGCCACTGCCTCTGTCAGCCTGTGTAGTTACATGCTACCCTCAGGCCTTATTTCCAAAAGCCTCATCAAGGTACTTCGTGCCTTTTGGTATATTACTTTTCCCAGCGAGATCACCAGCAAGCAAGTTTTTTACTCTTTTAGCCCTTGAAACAGGTGGCAGCATTTTAACGTTTTTTAAGTAGTGTCTGTGCCAGATACATGGTAACTCTTTTTTTCAGACTCTGCTGTTGTCTGAGGTAAATCTAGGCATAGATGCTATGCAATAATTGTTAACGCCCTGCCATGCATGTGCATGGACTGCTGCAGAAGTCAGCTCTGCCCTTCCCAAGTGATACATTTAGTTCCATCCACGAGTCACTAACCCAAACATTGAGAAGGCACTGTCAGAGCAAATGAAGCAGAAAAGTTGCTCCCAAAAATCAGTGGACACAAATCTCTCTCCTCTGCTTTCTGAAGAGATGCCAGTTCCTCCTGTGTATACACCTGGTAGAGCGAACTGCTCAAAGAAACATCTCAATCTTCCATGGCAACAAGCCCAGAAGCTGATCTGCCAGCCCCAACCTGGTTAACTACTAACAGGCAGTAAGTGGGGGCAGCCAGCATCCCAAAGAGCAAGGGCAACCTAATTTCTTCTGCACTGGGGACAACTTTCATACTGAGGCTCTGGTGCTGCAACACTTGGGTGACTTCTAGGACATAGATTTCTCAGGAGTTTCCTTTACCTTTCTGACAATCTGCTAGGAGGCTCAGACATCTGAGTTTTGCTTCACCACCTATCCCAGGAGCTCAGTCTTCAAGCACGTCTCATATCATATGCAACAGTTCCAGAAAAAACAGCTTTCCTCATCTTCCTTCTTCTCTGCTAACAATATCCCCATGTCCTCAGAAACCCAATGAGCTCCTACTGCCAAACCAGTCTGCTGCCCACCTGCCAATCTGTGTACACTCTGATGGACAAGCTCAGCAGCATCCCCTACACTGCCTGTCAGCAGGTCAAAGGTGGCACTGGCAAAATCAGCAGAAAACAGCACACGAATCAAGGGAGTTGAAGTCCAGTTTCCAAATTTCTGTAGTTTCTGGTAGTCATACTGGAATTCACTATTAGAAAAACAACTATGGAATAGCCTCATGGAATATTGGAGGACTTATTAATATACAGACATAGAGACTGTATCACTAATAAGAAAAATGCCTTGATTGGGAAAAAGAAAAAAAAGGTGGTATGTGTGCACTCCTGTTTAATCTCTTTAATTACTGTAATTTCAGGGAATGACTAAACCAATCCAATGGAATAACCCCAAGCAGACATATCCAAGAATTTCCCACTGATGACCCCCAAGGCATTTCCACACTTCTTGAACTTTTTTTCTCTCCTGCTTTGTAAAAAGGACACTTTATTATTTGGCCTGTTTCAATTATGAGTGCCGCTAAAAAGCTTTGTGTCTGTCTTTCTTCCACAGACAGAAGTTTTTATGTTAAAAATCAAAACAGTCCTTCTTCCATATTCTGCTTTTATACTGTGTATATTCTGTCATCCTAAATTTTACCAGCGCAAATTGTGAGACATGCTCTCTCTGCATGGGGGAAAGGTGTAGTTATTTATACATAACTTAGAACATGCTTTGGTATGTGTTCCTAGCTAAATATATAAAAAAAGACAACTACCAACTCAACATCTCCTGAAAAATTAACATTCTCAATTCAGTGACATTTTTTATTATGCACCTTCATTTGGCTTAGTAGGCTATGCATGAAAGCATCCAATCTGGAACCATTAGTGACAGTTACTAAATTTCAGCTTTTGCCTTCTGTTCCCAGGAATTTTTTTTTAATTTCAACATAATTCTGACTATGTTTTCAAGTCTAAAGGATATAAATAATAAAAATACTAAACAGACATACATATACATCAGAACCTTTGGTTTCTTCTCAGATCCACCAATTTCACCTGTATAGGACTACAATTATGTCTAAAAAGGCTTAAGTACTGAGTGTCAATATCAATTAATTAGTGATGATTTAAAAAGCCTTTTTATGTGACATTTGGGAAAAACCTGGTGATAGAAAAACATGCTTTTTCCTTCCAAGAGTAAATCAAACTGAAACTCCTTCACACTCAGCCTGTATTTCAGATATGCAACTATAGACCCATTATAGTTCATCTCTAGATACGGTGCTCAAACTCTCTGTTTCACGCAACTGAAATTATGTAAAATGCATGCTCATGAACAAAACATAGTTGTTGCTTTTTATGAAGAAAATAAACAGCAGGATATATGTTAGCATTGCCATCAGAGGGAGTTTACTAAATAATTCCTTTGACTACAGTATGAAACATCAAACTTTAAAACGTCAGTAACTGAAGTATGAACAGACTGATAAAAGGCTTTCCTGCCCAAAGATTAATCTATTCCAATATCCTACCTTATAGCAGATACACAGGGAAGAGTACTACAAGAAAGGTGTATTTCAGTACTTCTCTGGAATATTCTCCCATCTTCTGCAATTCTTGGCCCAAGGAATAACTTTTATTTAAAAAAATCCTTTATTTCATACATCAAGATGACATTTTTTAATTAAATATACTAATAAAGTATAGATACATTTTTTTTTTTTAATGTTTCATACTTGCCATTCTTAGACTAATACTTTTCTTTAGTTTTATTTCACTATATTAAGCTGGAAAATTCTAGCTAGATTTCCTGTGCTAACAAAAGTTAGCCCTCCTACACTTTTTAAACAGTCATGTCTTGCTGCTCTGGAACCCAGCATGGGGGGAAGAAGCTATGTGAGAATCCCTTGCTGTCCTCTGTACCAGACACCACGAGGTTTCTAACATCAGGCATCTCCTTTCTTCTCTCTTACATCTGCTAAGTGATTCAATGATTACACCAAATCTACCTTCATTTGTGTTACCATTACTGTGTGGACTAAAATTGGTAAGAACTCGCTAGGATATCCTGCATCCTTCTTGTGACATATTTTACCCTTAACCCAGGAGACAAATTACCAAAATGGTTCCATTTCTTTCTGTTCAGGACACAGATGTCTTGGCACAGGATTTGCACTGAAGAATCACAGCTCAATATTATTGGTCTTTTCCTTCCTCTCACTGCTGGGCTGCTCATGACCAGGAGCCGGATGGTCACAGGCCTTATAAGCTTCTTTTGTAAACCTGGCTGCCCACGGAAATGAAGTGTTTGCAACACTGCTTTTCATCTGATGGTGTGGTTTGTTTGGGTTTTTTTCCTGCCTGCCAGTGCCCTAGCAGTAACAGAGAAATCCACTGAGAAACTTTGCATCTGAAAGAGGACTCTCAAAGAAAATGACATTCTTACTGGTTATGCAGCAATAAGCAGGTAGGGGAGAACAGCAAGATAAAATTATGCCATTTGGGGGGATTAGTTGGACATAAATTGTGCCATATTTTAGGTGGCAGCAGCTGGCTGATGACCCAACAAGCTCCAAGAATTGCTAGCCACAGAACTGGTCCCTTGCAAGACTGGGAACATCAGGATGGTCCTGAATGCAATACAGGTAGACAAATATATAGGGAATCAAGGAGCAGGAATTTTAAGACTACAGGAAGAACTCATTTTCTTGCTTTATGCTACCCTTTTAAGAACATACTATTTATGGTTGTAAAGCTAAAGTCAGGTTTTGCTTTTGTATAATTTTTCTATTTGAGGATCACAAGGCACTATATGAACATTAGATCATTTTCCCACACACAGCTTCTGAAATTATGCACTCACTGTAATCATAAAGAAAACATATAAACTGGATTCTCTAATTCAAAGCAGCTATAGCTTTTCTTTGTGGACCTTACTCACTAACAAATTTGTAATATACCTATGTACAAATAATACATATAAAAAATGAAACAACACTAAATGTACCATCTATATAAAATACTCAGATAAGAAACTATTATTAGGCTTCTTCACCATTGACTGAAAGCTACAATAGTTGGTTTCATATTTATGTGTGATATGAATCATGAATAAAGAATAAAAATAAATTTTTAATGCTTTTAAACATACTGATTTTCTAGGGGTTTCAGAGGACAGACTTTTGTTTAATCATATTTCTGGGCTGTTGCCAGGCTGTAACTATTCCCTAGAGCTGAATCTCTGGACATCAGAGGTTCTCCCCTGGAGCTGCATCCATAGACATTAAAGATTCAGAGTCGTTACATACCTTAAGCTAGGAGAGACAGGGGACTTGGTCCTAATTACAGCTTATGCCCATTTAAGGTTCTTCAAGCTTAATACAGAAGCCTTGGTGCAAATGAAAATCAGATCCTCAGTCACTTCAAAAGTACTCACAAAAAAGGTTAAAATTCTGTTTAACTTCCCCTTCTTATCAAAGTCTTGGAAAAAGAGAGCCTTTTCATAAGGACTGAGCACTGCATGTTTTATCTAAAGTCTGCTGTTTAAAGAGGGTGATTGATTTTTCCACATTAAGGGCAAAATAGCAGGAAATCAGTGCCTCACTAACTCTTACACACATACCTGCTAGCAACTGAGAAGCTCACTATTCAAATCAAAGTGGGATTTCTGGGTTTTAACTGTAGCACTTGAAGGGCTCAGTTCCCTTGGCTTTGTCTTAAATTAAGAGCCAGAAATTATTTCCCCATGAGACTTCAAGTTAGATCTTTGCCAAGTCCATGGGTCACTTGATTGCATCCAGAAGTTTACTCTGTACTTAGCTGGTGATGTGTCGATGTGATGAGGTTTCAGCACATGATACTTCTTAGTGACTGAAGCTGGTTCCCATGATTTTTTAAATTCATTTGGGGAATAGGAGGACATAAAATCTGACTGTAGTTCTCAGGATTTCCCCCTCCCTCATGTTATAGTTTTCCATAAACGTATGGGGATCTTCGACTTCTCACTTTTACCCGTACACCACAGAGTTATTAATGGAAATGAAAATTAAAACTGCCATGTAGATGCACTGCTGTGAAAAAAAATATTGCTAATTAAATGTGGAGTAAGTGACTGTGATAAAACCTCTTGGTAATATGCCTGGCCACTGTGGGACAAGAGGTCACGCTTCACGTGCCAAGAATGACAGTGAGATGCTACAAGGGTTTGAGAACCAGTTGGAGAGTCAGTTCTCTAGTTCAGTGACCTCACTTCAGTGGGAACTGTACAAACACAGAAGTCGACCAAATAAATTTAGATGTATTTATAACTCTCTTGTGTAGTGAAGTACACTGAAGACAAGGGATTTAGAAATTATAGACTGCCAGTAATGGTAAAAGAAAACAACAACAAAAACACAACTTTAAGTATATATTATAAAGAGCAGACAAGGAAAAAAAACTTTCCAGAGAAGACTGCCAGTAGCTCAGTGACACTCAGCTTTTTCACACCAGGATCCTTTTTCCTATATAGTTTGCCTTTAACAGAAGCCTCCATCTTAATTGTCAGTCTGAGCAGAACAGACTGGCTGGGATTCTCTGAGAAACTCTGCAAAAAACATTAAGGCTTCCTTGTCTCAGTGCCTAACTGGAAAAGGAGAATATAGTTTTCTTGCTCACTGAGTGACATACAGATAAAGTATTCAAATTAATTCTTTGAAATGAAAGAAAGAAAATAGCAAGGACTGCCTCAAGAGGTACTTAAGGACTATTTTAAATTTCTTGAGTTTAAAATGACAAAAATTCTTTGTAATCCAATTTTCCATCCACCCCACTCCCATACACTCTGCAGATACCTATGGTATGGTTTTAAACGAACCCAGATTGCAATTTTCATTAAAACCAATGGTTTGTCCTGTGACTCAGTAGAAATTTGCTCACCCTCAATGCTGCAGCTCTGCTAGACACAGCTGTGTGTGTGCCACCTTTGCACTCCCAGAAGGTCCTGTGCAAACTGTACCCTGGCACTATCATCTGCAAGAAGCAAACTCCCAATGTGCCAGTCTTCTGCATTAGGAAACTGAAACAGAAGGACACTTCCTTGTATTACATAAGACACATATTGCAACACACACACACACACACACACAAAGATTTTTATGAGAACATGTGATAAACCATCTAGAAAGCCAACAGTGTGTCTGTGCCACAGATCATCAGCTGTTAAAAGCACGGCCGTCTGTGCAGGGTTCCTGCTCCACTCACTGCCTTGAACTGTCTCTCTGTGACTGCAGTCTTCATTCAAAAGTTTGTTTTTACAAAGTATCTCTTCATTGTCAGCATAACACCTTCATGAACTAACCCAAAATTCTAAGCAAAAGCAATTTTGGAATGCAGAATGCTACACAACATTGCTAGAGTAAGATACACAGTGATCAAGTATGGATTGCAGTAAGAAAGGGCATTCTATGCTTTCATTGAAAAAAGAGGTCATATTTGGTTTTTTTTTCAGTCTTCCAGTGTTTGTCCCTCTTTTCAAGCTTCATTGACAGCGCTACAGGAAGTTTCTCAGCAAATACCTTTTATCCCCTAGGATGCATAGCAGCTGGGCTGGCTGACGGACTTACAACTCTGCACATTTTTCAAATGTTTCCTCGACTGCTTTTTAGGAACAGCTATTTCAATAAACCTTTATGGGAAATTCCTTTCTAAATGAATATGAAACTGTAGTTTCACTACTTCTCAATCACTAATTTCTGTCATTCACATTTAATGTTGTTCTTATTTTCAGTTTCCCCTCACCTTCTTTATTATGTTTTTCCCCATATTTTTAAGTATAATTTCATTTTTTTCTATCATCCCATTTAAAAATTATTTTATTTTTGTATATATTTATTTTTCATTTTCAAAAGCTCTACAGTTTTTAAATCTTTCACAATGTTATAGTTCTTTGTAGAGATTTTGTAGAGGCTTTTTAGTCCACAGCAGTAGTAAAAAAACATTTCGTGATACTGAAAGAAGGGAGTTTGCTTCTTCCTGCTTGCAAGCCTGCAGGTTTCCTTTCAGTCATGTGTGTTTCCTTGGCTTCTCATTAAGACAAACAAAAAAAAGAGACAAGAACTATGTGTTCTTGGCTTGTCACAGTATTTTACTACCTTGAAGGACAGAGATCAACTTGTTGGGCACAAAATGAAAACTTTATAAGAAGCAGCTTGTGGGTTTTTAAAAATAATTTTTGTTTGGCATCACTAGTCAAACCTTTCATGTTGCTGAAATCTATTGCTGTCTCTGAAAAATCAGTCAACCTAAGCTGGTACAAAATCAGTTCAAAGAGACATTTTTCTTACTTTATGATTTCGTAGAAGCTTTTGAAAGTGTCACCTCAAAAGAAGGATAATAAATACTTAAAATATGTTTCTACTCTCTTCCATAAAGCAATAATAAAGAACATAAATTCTGGCCTTCACAGCACAAAAGCTATTTTGAAAGCATTTTAGGAGGTTGAGAAATCACATCCTGAGAACTTAGGAAGTACCAACCAGCCTGGTTTTGGCTTTCATGCTCATGATGATGATATAGTTCTTAGTTATGTGTATCCAACTTTGTTTTTTAAAAAACAAAACAAGAGGTGAACTAAATGAGCAATTACAGTGCTTTTACTTTCTCTTTCTGGCCAGGTGGGTGATTAACCATACAAAGTGCTGTTGTTTTGACTACTGTGCTGACCACCAGCAGTGATGGAGTCTCATCTTCTGAGCAAATGAAGATATATACTTTTGGCCTTTAATCTACAGATATATATTATTATAAGGGGAAATATTAAAACTAAGCATGTCTAATCCATCCCAGGATTTAGAACAGGGTGTGTTGATATGCACAAGATTATTCTGATGGCTCTCCATGAATTTGTCCTGTCCTTCCTCCTTCTACCTACTCCTGCAAGTCTATCTTGTCCCACTTCAGCAGACTGAAGTCTTATTACTTCACTTATGGGACTCTGCCCAGCCTCAGCCTTCTTGTCCAGCTTGCTTCAAGAGAAGATTAAAACTATTATCTGAAAATCTCCATTTGGAGATTTTCACCAGAGGTTCTTGAGCTCATACATGTGAGGTAGTGCCATAGGCTCCTCTTAGAGGAGAAGAAACAAGAACTTACAGGGCACCAATGATCTGTTTGAGACTGTGGGAGTTAAACTGCTGCCCAGACTTCTCTGACACGCTGTCTTAGTATGCATTCACTTTGAATCTTATGCAAAGGTGTTTCTTAGCAGCACATAGACTGCCCTTCCAATTTCCAGCAGTGTTTGTTTCAGATTTTTTCTTCTCATTTTTCTGAGCTGTAGATTTCGATCTGCTCTGTCGCTTGGATTTTTTCCTCTGTATTTATTTTAGTTGCTTGTTTTGTTTATTTGATCTGAATCTTGGCTTCTTTATTATCTTAGTTGGCATTTCTCTTTTTTTATTCCAAAAGCAGTGTTTCAGCACTTAGCACTTAAATGTCTGACAGGTTAATCATGACAAAAAGGAATGTACTTAAATCTCATTATATTTTTCAACTTCAAAGAGTTTTGCTCATATTTATTAATGTATCATCACAATATTTAAGTCAGAATTACCACTGCTGTTTCAAAGGTAGGTGAAGTAAGGTGCAGACATTAAAGCTTAAATCTCTTCTACATTTAAAAAGTACAAATAGTCAGCAGGAGGCCTAATCTGTAGGAAGCAGGAGAAGTCTGGTGCAAAGAGGTTTGTCAAATCTTGCATTTGGTATTGTCCAAGTTTCCCAACTTCTTTGAGTCTGTGCTCTAGTGCAGTGGATTTAAGCACCCTCATCATTTTTAAATAAGAGTGTTCTGAAGTACTATCAGATTAACTACCCAAGCCAACACCAATCTAAATGATTCTCTGCCTGGTCTAAAGCAAACTAGTACTATGCAGTAATACCTTACTGCATGTGGGAGGATCTTCTTTACAGGTGACATAAAATTCAAAAGAGAACAGTAGGGTAATGATTAATGGTTCTAAAACTTCCTGGATTATGGGAGGGTGGGAAGTATTACAGTTGTCTGTTGCTGCTGCTGTCCCCAAAAAGGCTCCAGTTCACAGCACCACAGAACACACTGGTTCACTCTTTATGACCACGTTTTGGCATTTCCACTTGCACTGATACATGGCAAAAGCACTGCTGTGCAAACACCTCTATTGATTTAGTTCTGAAAAATATACCACATTGCTAAATACAAAAAAATTAATGTGAGCATTGCAACTATGGATTTTTTATTACCCTGAATTCTAAGTAGTGCACATTAATACTGTACATTATAAAATTCTTAATCATGTAGGTATACTCTTCAGTTTATTCTATTTGATAATACACCACCACTCTTCTAAATCATTAGCAATGCAATCTTTAAAACAGTAGCTCTTTGTCCACTGTAGGCAGTAAAAAGAGAAAGTATTATCTTCATCAGATATCACAGCTTTCATTTTTTCTATGGTATTGCTTATTGGTGACTAAGGTCTGCTTACTTTCAATTCTAAGCAGGAACACATTCTATTACTTTGCTTTTAAGAAAAACTCCTCCACAAAAGCCTGTAAAATAAGATTGAGATATTTTCTGAAAAATATTCAGGAAACAGTACTACTGAATATTATGAGGTACTACACCACAAAAATTATTTTCTTCAACTAGACACAATGAATTATTTTTCCCAGTATTGTTTTAAAAATTGATATTCCAGATTGACATCAAGTATCACTGCTACTAAGTTTCTACAGTATATCATGAAGTAAGGCTTGAGGAAAATTAATACACTCTCTATTAGAAATGACTGATCTTTTCTGTGAATAATGAAAATAGTCTATAGATGAAATTTATAATGTCATCAGAGCTCTTCTCTTTTTTACCAGCAACAGATAAATCCACTGCAGCATTTTATTTTATTTTTAAATGAAAACTAATAGTTGCTAAAGGCACAAACATGTGGATATTTGAAACAATATTTTGTGTCTCTCCAACTGGCACGTAACATCAAGGACCACTGTATGGTTATTATGCCACACCTGTGGTTCAGAAAGGCAGTACATACAATGGATGTAAGTAATACTTTTGCCTAAGCAACAGTTAGGACTTGTATAAATCCAAAAGGAATTGTAATTATTTAACACCATTTGCAAGACTCACTTTCAAATTCACTGTATTTGATAAGCTGTGTAACTGCAAACCACTTCAGCTTTAGTAGGTACATAGAGGTGAATAATAAGTATGTTTATTTTTAAAATTCAGTTCCTGTTGAAATTGTCAATGACTTTTTAAGGAAGCATTCTGAAGCACCAGAACAGTTATTTCAGATACAGAACTTCCAAGTGGAACACATGACTGAAGGAAAGTATCATATCACAAATGTTCTGAAATGACTTTGAGCCAGTCTGCCTGTTTTATCATCACAAATTTCCTTTGCCAACATGCAGTTACTGTATTCACAAAATTGTACATATGTTTAGAATCACTAATTCTAGTTCATATTTAATTTCAGTAAATCTCAGTTCAAAAAGAGCCTAAACTTTTAACTTCTTTTTATTGTTTGGCTACACTAGAAAAAAGTGTCAGGTACTCAGGGTATCTGTTTCCTTAGCTGTCACTTTGCAGTGATCCGCAGAAATGGGCTTTCAGAGAACTGCACAAACATTTAAAGTATATTTCTAATCGTTAGCATATACCTATGTCTATACCTATCTGGTTCAAATTTCAGCCTTAGCTACATGTAAAGAAATGTGAATATTTGGAAGACATTTCATATTCCTTCTATCTTTTCCCACACTGATTTTTTTCGCCACTTTTGGTGCTCTTGGACTTACTATCACAGGATGCTAAGTACATGATACCAAAAACCATCAGAATTAAATGCTTAGCTTAACACCACTTCCTCCTTTCCCTTACTCCCAGTTCCCAGAACCTGTGTCAATGCTTTTCCACAGATTCCTTGTTCCAGCTTTAGGTTAGGGGATCCCTGTCACCTCTTCTTCCAGCAAAGGGCTATGGCAGAAAGCTGTGCTGAGTGCAGGCTCTTGGGAGATGGGGGTGTCTTGGCAGAGCACATGCAAGAGGAGCACATGAAGGTGGAAAGAGCCCTGCACCACAGGATGAAACTGCAAAAAGGACGTGGCCTCAATGTCCAATAACTTTGAAGTGGTGCAGACAGAACTCATTTTCTTCCCCACAAGTAACATCTCCCTGGTAAGAGATGGTTAAAAGAGGTTGTTGTGTTTTTTTAAATTCTGAATGTTGTTTCCCTTTTTTCTTTTCACACCAACATATTCTACACTTTCCTTCTTCTTCTGCACCTTCCCACCTTTCCTGTCCAAATAACTTCTCTTTTCAGCCTTCTCTTAAATCCCATATTATCCCATTTCTGTCACACTTTCATTTTTCCTTTCCGAGAACCATAGAATTATAGAACCGTTTAGATTGGAAAAGACTTTAACATCGAGTCCAACTGTTAACACAGCACTACAAAGTCCACCACTGTACCATGTCCCTAAGTCCAATGTCTTTTAAACACCTTTTTAAACATCTTTTAAATACCTCCAGGGATGGTGACTCCATCACTGCCCCTGGCAGCCTGTTCCAGTGTTTTACAACCCCTCTGGAGAAGAAATTCTTACCAATATCCAATCTAACTCTCCCCTGGTGCAATTTGGGGCCATTTCCTCTCGTCCTAGTTCTTCTTACTTGGCAAGAGACTGACGCCCACCTGGGCACTCACTGGCTCAGGTTCAGCCGCTGTCCACCAATACCCCTAGGTCCTTCTCTACCAGGCAGATTTTCCACTGCTTTTCCCCCAGCCTGTGGAACTGCAGGGGTTGTTGTGGCCCAAGTGCAGGGTCTAGCATTTGTCCTTCTTGAACCTTGTACTACTGGCTTCATTGCATTGATCCAGCCCTGCCCACATCCCTCTGCAGAGCCTTTCTGCTTTCCAGTACATCAACACTTCCACTCAAGTTGTGTACACAAACTGAGTTCTTGTTCTCTGCAGTCAGATCATGAATAAAGTTATTAAATGCCCCTGATCCCAGCTCTGAGCCCCAAGGAACACCACTGGTAACCAGTGACCAGCTGGATGGATCTCCATTCACCAACTCTCTGAAGGCCTGGCCATCTGGGCAGTTTTTTTACACAATGAAGAGCACACCTGTCCAAGCCACGAGCAGTAGTTTCTCCAGAATGTTGTGGGAAACGGTGTCAAAGGCTTAACTGATGTCCAGCTAGACACATCCACAGCCTTTCCCTCATCTGCTAAGTGGGTCACCCTGTCACAGAGGAACAGGTCAGTCAGTCAGGACCTGCCTTTAATAAAGCCATGCTAGCTTGGCCTGATTACCTGCACATCCTGTGTGAGGCTGTGAGGATACTCAGAATCATTTGCTTCATATCCAAACTTCTCTGTCATAAGTTTGAAGTTGTTTCTTCTTGTCCCATCACTTGTTGCTTGTGAGACCAGCCCCCACCTCGCTCCAGCCTCCTTTCAGGTATTGCTAAAGAGCAGTAAGATCCTCCCGTTTCCTTCTTTTCTCCAGACTAAACACCCCCGGCTGCTCCTCATCAGACTTGTCCTTCAGATGCTTGACCAGTTTTGCTCTTTCCCTGGACATGCTCCAGCATCTCAATGCCTGCTCTAAAACGAGGGCCCCAAACCCAGTGCTCCACTGCCAATCACTGTCCCCATCCTGCTGGCCGCACTACTGCTGACACAGGCTCGGATGCCACAGGCTCAAGTCGTGTTCAGCCATCTGCCCTCCCTCTGACCCAGTACTTTCGAGTCCCTTACGCTTATTTTCCAGCACAATTCCTGTACTTTTCAGAGATTCCGTTTTCTGACCTGCCACTCGAAACCCCCCATCCCATCGCCTGCCAACCATCAGTTCAGGGACCGGCTGGGAGCGCAGCTCCCACAGTGGCTGGTTGGGACGGGGATGGAAGGCCTCCCTCAGCACAGCGGTGCCCGAAGCCGGAGCCCTACACGGCCGGAGCAGCGCCGCCGCAGCCGGGCCGCAGCAGCAGCTCCGAGCGCGGAACTGGCCCCGGCCTCGCCGCCCCTTTCCCTCCAAGCGCCCCCGCTCGCCGGCGGCTCCGCCTCTGCGCTCCCCGCGGGGTGACGCCGCCGCCCCGCGCCGCGGAGGCGGGACCCGGGCACGGCGGGCGTTCGTAAGTTCCTTC
>VZTB01011867.1:0-16625 GCA_013397245.1 Thryothorus ludovicianus | reverse complement strand
CGCGGCCAGGGGCGCCGAGTGGGCTCAGAGCCAGCGCGGCCACAGCGCGGCTGTCACAGCCCGGCCCGCGGTGTCACCCCCGCCCTTGCGGAAGCTGCGAGAGGGCGTCGCTGCCGCTGCCGATTCTGATGTTTAATAATAAAGACCTGCAGAAAGGCCGCGTACGGAGCGGTTCCTACAAGGCAGGACGGTTGTTTGTGCAGCTCCAGCGGCGGCCATAGAGCCACTCTGAGGGTGGCAGTGGGAGCCCCCGGTGCTGTGGCGGCGTTTGGCTCCGGTGCGGTCCCTGGCAGCGACCGTCAGAGCTGTGCGCCCAGCTCTTGACTCCGAGACCTGGGCCCTGTTTCATAACCTTGCTGCTGCTTCCATAAAAGTACAAATGCGATGCGCAGTCCTCTCGGGCTCCTCACGGCTTGGAAGGAGCTGACGGCCACAGGGGATTTGTCCTGCGGCTGCAGTAAATGGGTGCAGTGTTTGTGTGTAGCTTACCGAGGCCTATGAAGCTTACCTGTCAGCTTATGAAGCCATTAGAACTTTTAATAATGACATCAAGAACATATCCCAGGTTCCAAGTGACCAAATGTGTCTGGCATACATAATATAAGGAGGGAAGTATTTTAAAGCTGCGTAAGAGGGTTTTCAAAAGACTGAGCAAATGTCTGCAGTGTGGCAGATTTGAAATAAGACGAAAAATTGGCCTATTTCAATTTATTTTGGCCAAAAGTCATGCTCTATTAAGATTTACCTAGGTCTATACCTAAATTAGGATTGATGTGGTACACCTTGTGCTTGATTCCTTTGTCCTCCAATTTAACTTTTGTTGAAGCTTTTTAATGTGTGTTAAAGTCTCAGTCAACAGCCTAGCCTTTAAATGCTGTATAGTTAAGCTAATTATAGTCTTGAGTTTTCTTGTACTGATTTAATTGAACCTGTAATATGCCATTAAAAGTGGTCTTTCATGTTATTATTCCTTAATAAAAAGGAAAGAGGAGGATAACATAGGGTAAATTCACAGCTCCCTTGGATCATAGTAGTTTATGTCCAGTTTTTTTCCCCTGCAGGACTATTAAGAAATCAAAATACTGAGCTGTTATTTTGGGTTTTTTTGATAGCTAGTTATTTTTAGTAACAGTTTATGCTAATCTTTTTAAAAACTATGTAAAGCAAAATACATCAGGGATGAGTGCGTATTTTTTTTCTGCTTCAGTATCTAGAAGAATTGGATTTTTTCCAACTTAGAGTTTGTCAAAAGACGGAAAGGAAAAGAAAGAAAGTATATGACAAGTCATATGTTTAAAATACTTTTTGTAATGATCTGATGTTCTTAGTATTTAATTATAAAGAAATTCTTGGGTAATAATAAATGAAGAAAATGAAGAATGATAATGAAGAAAGTACTAGTTTCTTATGTTTCCTGCATCTCATTTGTGAGTGAGACTATCAGAGCTAGCAATGACGGGAAAAGCATAGATGAGATATTTTCTGACTTTCTCACATGAAGCCTTGGAAATTTGTAGTGATTGTCACACATATGTTTTTGATATACAGGTTCAAGGATTATGTTGTGCTTGGTGGGAGAAGTGTTCTTCATCAGTAACTTGGACTGTTTCAAGCATTTTTATGTGCACAGGTAAAACATTTATAAAAGTGATTTAATGTTTTAAGTGTCTGTATGAAACTGGTGGTGGATTTATGTATTTATTTGCACCTAAGGAGATAGATGGTGTCAGGTCAAAGTGAAATAGCCAAATGTTGAATGTAGAACTTGGATTGGAAGCTGACTGCAAATATTACTGCAGTTGCAATTAAAGAAACTTTAGGGTTTTAAATGTGCATGGTAAAATCAGAAATGTATGAATTTTTATCAGTTATTTTAGCATTATTTATTCAGATATTTATTACTGTAATCTCTAGTCTAAAGTCCTGTTAATGTATGGTATGCCTCAGAGGAGATGCTGTTGTTTTGTGGGTAAACGTGTTTTAGAAGAATTCTTGTTTATTTACTGCTTCCTAAAATATTTGTCTCTTCTATTAAATATGATTTTCTGTCCTTTGCTAAATATATTTCCTAAGATATTGGAACTTTTTGTTGTTTTTGTTTTTTCTTTCCTTGAAATAGGAGTTAAGATGGATGAAATGTTTCATTGGTCATAGCACAGCAGGACCTCTAAGGTGGGTATGTTGAAAGATTACAGTCAATACCCTTGCAGAATGTTTTAGATTTTGATTCTGTGTCCATGTGAACATGAAGACAGTTTTTGCCTCTGTGTTTAAGTTACTGTTTATTTGCTCATTTTAAATTCTTTAAGGTCATTGAGGGTGTTCTCCATTGGGCTTGTACTCCAGCAAAACTAATTATTCTCATAAAAGATATTAGTGGTTCAGCAGCAGGAAAGTATGTTTTGGTGCTCATCCTTATTTACAGTCAAGACAAGACATTGGCCTTATTTGCTAAGACTTAATACTTCATGTTGGTGTTTTAATTCACTTACAGACATCCAGAACGTGCTTTTACTTAAAAAGATGTTTTAAAAACAAATTTAAAACATGATCATATATTTTTGCAAGACTAACATTGGCAAATAATAGAAACAGTGCTGCTGGAGTAATAATTGAGCCCTTTCTTATGGAGTATATTTGCATGTAGTTGTCAAAGTTAAATAAATTACAGACTTCTTCACAATGTAGCCACCATTAAATTATATGACAGAGATCTTTATTATTTCATAAATGAAAAGTTGTGGATTTTTTTGTTTTATTTCATTCTTTCTTGTGCTGGTATAACAAAGAGATTCTTACTGCCAGCTTAAAATGGGCATTTTGAGAATGCTGTTGTCTTTCTATTGTATTTGCTCTATTGCTGTTTGTCTTGCCAACTCATGAAACCACAGAACAACTGGGTAGAAACCATCTATTCAAATACCACGAAGTTTGGTATTTACTAATTAAGTGTGCTTTTGATTTACTGTATTATAGAAATGTATTTGCTTGTATTGGTTTGTTCCTAATTGGCTGATGGAACCTACTGTCAATAGTATTCAAGCATTACTTTTTTAAAGGACTGATTTCATGGGTATTTATAGTGAAATTGAATGATGTAGGAAATGTTAGTGTGGTTTGTGCAGCAATGCACTGTAATCTGATAACTCACCTAGTTAATACCAAGAATGCAATTAAAACTCCATAAACCTGTGGTAGAACTGTACTGTGTGTTGGACAAGGATGTGGAAGGCCATCAGTTAAGGAGGGACTGTCTTTGCTTTGTCACTTCAGTCTTTTGCCATTTTAGGAAAGAATGTTACCTTCACCTAAACTGTGAACTGTTCTTTTTCTCTTTGGTTCTTTTCTTACATCTTTTTGAAGGCCATACAGTGTTGAAAGCCATGCTTGAAGGGAGGCTAGCTGTCCTCATGCCAGAAGAGATTTAGTACTGAGCTGTCAGTACACCTTGAATTGTTGCACAAATGGAAAGAATGTAATCAGTAGCTCAGGACATCTTTCAGATTTGTAATGCATTATGGTCACTTCATTTGTGGTTCAACTTTTATTTTTTGCCAAATGATGAGTTTTTTTCATGGAATCATATAAGGAGTAAAATTATGGAGTATTGAATCATAAACATGCCTTTTTATTTTTTTTTAAGTGTGGCTTACTTTTAGAGGCTGCTATAGGATGACAATTTCTGTGTAGGCATCATGTTGTTTCATTCTTTGGCTTAGCAGTTTAGGGTTTTTCAGACAGCCTAAACCCAGGATGGTTGATTTAGGAACAGTGTCATGGTTAATACCAAGAAGAGCTCATGTGGTGAGCTTCAGAGCTGGACTCTCAGCCCTGCTGAGGAGCCTGTGTTGCTGCAAGTCACTGGGGAGACAGGAGTGTTCTTGTGGCTCTCTTGGGTATTTGCCCAGGCAGAGGAGGTGCTAAAGAGATGGAAAAGCAGCTTGGAAAATTTGTTTGATAGGTAAAGGAGTTGTGAAGGGGTAAGAAACTACTTCTGGCAAACTTACTGGGATCTATCACTGAAATTGGTTTGGGATATTAGGTTGGTTGTAAGTTACAGTTCCAGGGAAAATTCAGTTCATGTGTGGCTGGCAGAGTAGTCAGAGCTGTTTCCATCCTCAGTCTTTTTCATGAAGCCCTGTGTTACCAGCAACTGAATGCTGAAACCTCTGTAGGAATTATTTAATGGTTTTACATGACCCCAAAGCAGAAACCAAACCAAAAAAACCCTCATGGGTGCATTGTCTTAATTTTTGGAGCATTATTCAGCTATTAAGGACAATTGCAAGGGTCTGTATCTCTTCAAAGGATCTTTCTCTTGGGCTAACACTATGGAAATGGTGTATGGTGACAAATTACATCTTATACTGATGTCATTGCTGTTGTACTATGAAAATGATATATGGTGATAAATTACATCTTATACTGATGTCATTGCTGTTGTACTATGAAAATGATATATGGTGATAAATTACGTCTTATACTGATGTCATTGCTGTTGTACTATGAAAATGATATATGGTGATAAATTACGTCTTATACTGATGTCATTGCTGTTACACCTGTGCTTCTTTGCCTCTTCGCTTTTCTTATATTTATGTTTGTAGTTATTTGGGATGAACCATAGAAAATAGGGATTTTACAAAAATGTTACTAATTTTTATGCTTTTGAGCACACTTCAGTCTTGTACTGAATGACATAGAACTTAATTTTGGTGGATTTTTTTGGCCATGACTGGTTGGCCTCCCTAAGAGAAACTACAGTCTGCTGATTGTGAGGGTGTGTAATCACAGATTTGTATCAGGCTGTGCTTTCAAAGAGTGCTACATACACCAAGACATGAAGATCTGACAGGTTTTGCTCTTCTTCAGCTCAATTGAAACAGAAGAAGGTGGTGAAGAAATAATGTAGATCCATGTTTCTAGGAAGCAGGGCAGTAAAACTGAACTACCCAACACTGATCTCTGCTAATTATGTGCAGTGTTCTAAAGATAAAACTATATGATCCCCCAAAATACTGTTAGGGAATTAAAAAGGATCAGTCTATAGAAACCTGCATAGTCCTGTTGTATATGCAAGTGTAGTAGTCTGTGTGTGATGAATCAAGCCCTTGGAAGTTACCAGCCTGCCAGTAAAGTAATATGGATGTTCACTGGGTTGTGTTGCTTTTCTCATCAACAGATTTTGAGGCTTTACTGAAGCAGGAAAACAAATCACTATTGGATTTAGAAAAAAGGAACTGTTCTATATTACAGGACTCAAACAGAGACCACCCAAATGCCTTCAGCTGGTTTTTGTTATTTTCACAAATAGTTTGTTCTTTTAGCAGAGTGTTTAAGAACAGAGAGTTGGGTCAATCACTCTATTATGTTTTCCCTAAATGGCAGTATTAAGCAAACTTTACAATATTGTTCATCATTGAGAAAAAAGAAGTTTATAGATTCTCTTTTTTTTTTTTAGCTTCCAGAGAAAAATAGTGATAGACTGTTGTGATTTGAAATCTTCAAATTATAAATGTAATGCACTGTGTTTTTGGAAACTTTCTTCTAGTTTAGGCTGGATTGTACCTTGTAAAGGCCAACATAGTATCTATTATATTTTATGATATTTAGTTAGTTAATTCTGAGATCTTATGTATTTTCTATAGTTCTGGTAGAAAAAGTAGGATGCAGAATACTCTTGTTCTCCATATAGTGCCAATTATCTTTTTTATTACAGTCTTAATTTTTCAAAGGGCAGGTCTGCTGTATTTTTTTACTGACTTGTTTTTGTGCCAAAGCATACTTGGTGCCTCATTGAAGACCTAATAGCAAAAAGTCCTGGGCAGTTAGTTACATTTGCTTAGTGTGTGTGTTCTCCTGTAAACCAGTGATTTTCTTTCTGGGAAGGTACCCTGACTGGCAAATGACAAAGATTTGCAGGCTGTAATGGGTGAGATATAAAGAAGAAATGATGCTGCAGGACAGAAAAGCAAAGACTGTCTGGCCCCAAATGATGTCTTGTCATGTTAGTAATGCCACATACTCAGAGTAGGGGACTGTGTGTTAAAATCTTGTTTCTTTACTTCTGATACCTGTGTTCATATTTGCAATCAGAGTAAATGAAGTGTGATGGAGTATAAAATGCTATGGTAAAAATCAGTCTCTTACTGTCATACAGCATGCCATCAAAGTGATTGTGGTGCTGGATGCCTTTGAAAAGGGTGTAGAGAAGAAGGGAATCAGGGAAGAGTCTAAAAGAGGATTCTGTGGGGATAGAAATTTTCTTTTATAAAGGGAAATTGGAAAAAAGAGATTGTTTAGCCTTTGAAAGGCAGTGAATATGGAGAAGTACAACACAAGTACACAGAATAATGAATTGTTTGAGAGAAGTAACTCAAAAGCTTTTGTTCTGTTGGTTCATGCTGTAAGAGTAAGAGGATATTCTGTGAAATTAAAGTGGCAAAGTGAGAAAGGAAATTTGAGAAAGGATATATTTCTTAATAAACTGGTAAGACTGAGCTCTGCAGTCTAGGGATAATTAGAATTTAGAAAAATTCTAATAGAAATTGGATAAGTTAGAGTGCAAGAATATTTACACAGGCTCAGGTTACCTTTTCTCCTGAAAGAATATAATCCCTCATCTTTTTTTCACTTCCAAAATTATTTTTTACATCATGATTTTTAATAAAACTTCTCTAAAAACTGTGTGTTGATGGTGTAAGTAAAGGAATTAAGTCTATCTCTAGTTTGTTTATGGGAGGAAGAACATCTCAGTAACTTGTTTGCTCTCTTTCCCTGTGGTGGGTTATATCTAGGTGAGACACCCACTAGGTAAAATGTCTACTTCCCTTGGTGGGATGCACTGATTTACTTTGTTTCTCTTGTAGATGTGAATATTGGAGAAGAGGTTTTGATCCTGATGAAATTAGGAAGAATTTATGTAGGCCAGTTGTTTTTGTGACTTGCTGCTCATGAGACATTGTTGTGTTCAGCTTTGATTTTCTATTGCCTGGGCTCATGCATTAAGTTGGTGCTCCTGCAGTAAGTTAATTTGAGCCACTACACAAGTTTGTTCTGTACTGAGAGTGATGGAATATTTTGGGAGGATGAAATGAGCTAACGCTGGCCTTCTGTGTCACCCCGCCAACTCCCAGCAAGTATGTAAAAAGTCATAAAAATAGCAGTGGGGGTATCTTAATTAAATGAGCATGCTTGTTGCTCTGCCAGTCTTCTCTTGGCATGGTTCAAGTCCTAGAAACTGTTTGCTTTCAGTCTCTATCAAACTCAAATATAAAACTCTGTGATAAAAGCATCAGAAGCACTGTTCAGCAGGAAAAGACTACAGAATCTTCTTTTTCTTATTCCCACTTAAATGTCCTTTTCTCTCCATTTAGTGCAGGCTGCAGTTTTTACTTTTGGTGTGTTTAGCAGCAGATTGAGTTAAATTTGTTGTATTTGGCTCTAGAGCAGCAAAGAGCAGATGTCAGGGAGGTGCCATGACAGGAATAAAAAAATTCAGAAGACTTGTGGGAATTTAGGGGTGAGAGGGAAGTCTTCCTCCTATTTTTTTCCATGCTAGAATCCATGTTATAGCATTTAGAGCTGGCATCCAGTTCAAAACTTGCCGTGCTGCAAGGGTTGATGCATTGACGCAGACATTCTTTCCCACAGCTCAAATTGTGGAAACAGAGTTTATTTATAAAATAAAACATGCCTGTGAAATTATAATTGATACTTTAATTACAGAGAACTTGCCTGAAAGATGGTAACTTAGCAATCCGTGGGACATTTTCCTGGCTTAGAATAGCCACGATTTATACTGAAACATTTTCTCTGCATGAATCCTAGAAATGGAATTCCCCTGTCAAGGCAGAAAAACTTAACTAACTGAGAGGTACTCTGCCAGGGATGATAAGTCTAAAATAATAGTCAACTTCTAAACATTATTTAGAGTTGGAACATCTGAAAAGCTTTGCTATTTGGGGTTGTCACTATTTGAAAAATATACATTTAAAAGCCACCACTACATGTTGCCAGTCTTTACATAATCAGGTGGGTCCCAGATGTCTGTGAGATCCTGGAGAAGTTTCTTGCTTTGGATTATTTCTTTTCACTTTTATAAATGAACAGTGCTCCAACAGTCAGTGATAGTTTCTTTTTTCTTTAAGTCTTACCTTATTAAGGGCCATTTCTGGAAGCACCTGGTGTAGTTTGTTGATTGCTTGCTTGTTTCTCTTTCTTTCTCACATCTTTGTTTTACATTCATCATCTACTTGCACAAGAGTATATATTGTCACAGTGTAGTTTATAGAAACATAAATACTATGTAATTTGCATCGTATTTACATTTGCGTAATTTTGATTGCTGTATTTGAAATTTGTGGCAGTTCTCTTTTGTTGTATGTGTAGAATGATGTACTTGATAATTTCTGGAGGATTTTTTTTTTTTCTGTGATGAAAAAGTTTTATTTACACAGGAGGAGAGGACAGCAATAAATCAACTTTTCCTTGAGGTGGTACTCATTGATCTTGTATTAGTGTTTTAGTAAACCACATTGACTCTTGCTTTGAGTCTTCTGTTCTGGTGAAGAAATTGGACTCTTATCTAGCTCTGGTAGTAGCTCTTATGATTTGCTGGGGAGATGGGATTCGAAATAAAAGGAATGTATGTTATTGTGCATTAGTAAGAATATGAAGAATATGAATTAAAAAAAACAAACAATTAATATAGAGGGTTCACTTGACCGAAGCATCACATGTGTAAGGTATATAATGTACATGCTCTGTTCTCTCCACAGTCCTGAGTGGAGTGTGCTGCTGTTCAAGTTTGAGAACAAACCTTCCCATGTCTTTTGCTGATGAATAATGTCAGTGCACTGCTGAAAGAGCACAGGACTAACTTGCCTGTTGGCTGTAGCATGTTGAGTTTCTTGGTTAGACAGCTAATTTCAGTGACTTGAAAGTGACAGGCCTGGAGATAATTGTGGTCAGAGCTGCTCCAAGAGGATAAGTGAAGCTTTTTAGATTTCTTAAATGATAAGGAAGCCAGGTTTGATCAGCCATGACTTGGAGGGTTGTTCAGACACTGAGTTGGTCTAGTTCAGTGCAGGATTTTTCACCTCTGACCAGTTTAGAACATGTTCTGCCTCAGGGGAGCTGGTGAAACCAACAGTTTTGGTGTGTTTGGTTAGCATCATTTATGTTTGTCCTGAACTTAATTTCCTACAGGTGTATTTCACCTGGCTTTCAAATTTTTTGTTATGTCAGAAAGACTTTGTGGCCACATAAAAAAAGTTAGAAAAATGGTTATGTTGTGGATTCTCTATTTAAAGACTATGTTCTAGCTCATTTAAGTAATTAAATATTTGTAAGGTTTCTTTCACATGATAAGATTTTGCTTCAAAGGAAGCATGAAACTGTAGAGTCTGTTTAGGCTAGATCAAGGTTGTACCTGTTTTATTCCTTTTTTTAATGATTTCATGCAAGTGTCACACCTACATTTATGTACTAGCATGCTTTGAAGATAGCTGGGTATTGTGAGGAGAGCTGGTCTAGGGTGTTATTAAAGTTTCAAAACCTTTAAGGTGTTTTTTTCATCTAAAATCTTCAAATATTTAGTATAAAATGTTGATGTTCATTGGAAAGTGAAGTTTCTGTCCAGTTTTGAAATAAAGCTTTGTTCATGTTCAAGATTAAAGCAGACCAAACTCTTGCTTTTCTTTTTCAATTTAAAAATTATTCTACACTTACAGAAATGCAGATACCTTTGAAAGATTTAGCTGATCAGCTTTATAGCATAAAAGCTCCTTTGATTGAGAAGAACGCTAACAAAATTGATGGAAACTCTTGAATATAGAACTGGTTTGTTGTGGATAAGTCTCTTCCTGTTCCAGGAAGCTGTTCATTTTGGAAAAGAAAAAAAAATCAAAAACTATAAAATCTTGGTTATACAAGTTGTGGAATAATGGGTTTTAATTTGACCATCATCAAAATGCAAGTCAAGGAAAAAGAATAATGTATTGATGGTAATATCTAAGAATTTGTAAAGTGTCTTCCCCCCAGAAAACAAAAAGTAAAAAAATAATTTGTAAAGAGGACTGTATCTATAGACTATTGCAAGTGTCCTGTCAGAGGAATAGGACAGGCTAAGTATCCTGAGTCTTATTTAACTCTGAGGGATTTCAGATATGAGAGACATAATTAACTTGGGCATGTGAGCCTTTTTTTGTCATAGTGGAATTATGTTTTAAAGTGTTTTCTGTTCAGTAGTGGAAACTATGTATTTGATTTGTCTGTTCATTACATTTCAAACATGAAATACTAGAAAGACCATTTCCAAAATATTTATTAATAATTGCAAAATTAATAGATAAACCTAAAGAATTCAAATTGTTGAGAGAGAATAGCCATGCTTGCCCAATGGAGGATATTTACAGAGAATGGTTTCAGGTTTTCTGGCCTCTCTTTCTCCAAGAGTAGTCAGTGGTATAGTTACTGATAATTCAGTCTTTGGCAATTATCTTAGAGAGCTGCTCTGGATTGGGAAAGAGAAAATGTTTAATGTGTATCCTTGCAGTGAGCAAGGCACTGGGTGGGAATATTAACTAGTGTCAGTTTGACTGATTGTAGATGTCCCCAAAAGAGGAAGTTTAAAATTTCTGTTGAAATATAGTCATATTTATATAATATGTAATAACTGTATTTAGAAGAATAGTAGTTTTCAAAACTAGTATCTTTGGAATTCAGTTTTTCATTATAAAGTGGTTTCACAGGCCCAAAATATGACTTTTTTTTCTTTAAGGTTTTCAAAGTTAATTACATTTCTTTCTAGAAATAAGAAGAATTCCAGTAACCTCCCAATTAAAGAGCGTTTCTTGTAGTGGTACATTAAAATCGTGGAATATCCTGAGTTGGAAGGGACCCACAAGGATCACTGAGTTCAACTCCTACAAGTTTTCAGGTACAAATTCTACAGAGGTTTCACAAAGAGCAGATGTGGCCAGGTGGAAAATGTCAATTTGCAAAGGAATCCTTCGCAGTGCCCACTGTTGTGAGCCACAGTGCTGCTTCAGGTGAGTCAGTGGCAGATTCCTGTGTTGAGAGGAATGCTCAGTTTCTGACTGCTGCCTGCATTTGGGAGGTACAGGGAGCCCCTCCCATGGCTGTTGCCACCAACACATTTGCACAGTAACAGCCCTTGAGGGCAGCCCCTGGATTCTGACTGACTTCAGTCAGTTTACCTGGCTGAAAATAGGCTCTGGATTTTAAGCACATTGAGCTGAAAAAAACCATACAGTATCACAGGGAGTATTTTTACTTTACATGAGCAAGTCTTTTGAAAACAGAATCTTGCAGCAATATTGAAAGGATTTTTTCTGACTGATGAACAAACAGTGTTATATGCTGTGGATAGATTTGTGTTGCATTTATAGCTGCTCAAAAACTAGTAGTTCATCCTCTATTGCAGTATTTTTGGCTAACATCTTGTATGAATATTGTACTGCTGAATCTTTAATCTGCTGTGGAGACAGACAAATTTAGGAGAAGTGACTTTAATCTTTGAAGAACGTGTATTGACTGGGAAAGCTAGTTCAGTTTATTTTTGCAAATCACCAACCCTTAGAAGTGGGATTATGTTTAGTGCAGGAGAAAATGGAACTTTTCCTTTGTCTCCAGAGTGAGGTCACGGTGCTTGTCTCTTTTCAGCCTCCATCTCAATAAAATAATAGAAAATATAATTGTTTAGTGTTTCAGTTTTATCTCCTGAAGAATGGGAGTTACAATTACTTGTGCAGGCTGCAATTACCTCTTGTCCTTGTTGCTTCTTTACTGCACTGTCTCTGCCCTATTTGCATGCCCATGTTTGAAAGTCTCATGTGCTGCTTTTGTATTTTCTGGCTTTTTTTGCCCCTTGATTTTATTTATTTAGAGATTCCACTGAGCAGATAGCTGAATAGATTTCAGCCATACAAGGATTGGTTGTGCACATGGCTTTAGTGATGGCAAAATCCCACCCACCTTAGACATGAAGGTGAGGAAAAGGAAACAAAACAGAATCCAACAGAAGAGATGAGAGATGCTTTGGGAGTAAAGGAAGGTAGAGGGGAGCACCTGAGTCACAAGGTTAGAAAAAAAGAAGCTGAAGTGATACGCTGCTTTTGGCACTGCAATGTGTGATGATGCTGTTCTGATTTGTAATTTTAAGAACAGCTAAGGAAGTGTGTTGCTTTAATAAGATTATTCACTGATTCTTTTTTTTAATTGTAAAAGTATCTTTTAATCTCATTTTTCAGTAGAGCAGATATACTCTAGGACTCATTTTAGGGGAGCTTATTTTTGTTTAATGAGGTTATATTTATTCATGGTAGTATTAATCAATAATAAAAACAAAAAGTACTTGGTTACTTTATTGCTCATCTCTTGTCCGACTTGGGGTTATGTGCACAATTAGGTCTTGGTAGATTTAAAGGAATGCTATTTTCCTTAGTGAGGAGCTTAGGAAAAAATCTCCTTTAGTCTCACTAAAATGGGTCCCAGTTCTGTGAAGGACAGGCATGTGATCACTGTTCACTTTCTGATATCATACTTGAAGGCTTTCTAACTAGACAGAGCTACAGTCAGATCACTCAAATTCCCCCATGTCCCTAGAGAATAGAATTTGTTTCACCAGCAAATACATGGAGTACTTTGAGCCCATTCTGCTGAGTTACAGGGTTTATTTCAGAATTTGGGAGATTCATTTTTATGGAATAGGTAACTGAGAGAGTTAGTGTTCTTACTTGAATAATGCCCTACATATTTTGGACAGAGGTTTTCCAAGACTAAATAAGAACAAGATACTTGACCATCTTCTAGAGGGAGCACTGTTTGGTCAGCATAAATTTAAAAGAAAAAGTCAAAAGAGACTACTGACCATTCTTGTGTGGTGTTTGTGAATTTTTCATGCTTCTTCTGGGCTTTAATTATACTGCATATACATGGCAAGAAGAAAGACCAGGGGTTTTGTTCTTTTTGTGGAGGTGTAGCTTTATCACATCGTTGGGAATTTATAGCCTAGTAATATATAGTGTTTTTTCCATTCCTGCATTTTGCAATTGGTTTGTACAGCCTTATAGTCTGGCAGCTGAGAGCTCACTTTTTCATGATTTTTTTTTTTTGGCATGAAAGGGTTACTGTTCACATTTCCTGTGTAATTCCTTCTGATCTTGCTGGGCTGTAATTACTTTCTTGATGTTAAACATTCCCAGGCTCCTATAACCTTCTAGCCTGCTTGCACTGGCCAAGTTTGTCCCAGGTGATCATGTGGGCGAACCTCCTGTTTTTAAGGATAAAAATCTCTCCTTCCTGTGTAAGATAGGCTACATACTCATTCCTTTGCTGTGCAATCCCAAGAGAAATCTTTTAAAAAATAATAATAAGGTAGCACATCACTCTTTTAGAGTCAGACTTAGCAGCCAGAATACAAGACAAATCAAGTGTGTGGGTTTAAAATTTGCTGAATCTTGGCTGAATGACTGTGAGTTCATGTTGAAGATTATTTTTTCTTAATACATTTGGAAAATAGGTTATGATATAAAAAAGACAGATTTTGACTATAGCTTCTTACTTTTGACCATATAATTGGCAAATCTTTTTAAGCTTGTTTGAATGTAGAACTACTTATCTGAGCCTTCAGGTTTCTTTTTTCTTTTGAATTCTTAGCAGTAGCTGCATATCTTTAAAAAGAAAAAAAGGAAAAACCACAGAATCTTACTCAATTCTGTCTTTCCTACATAGTTCAATTATCCTGTATGTCTTCTGATTTTCAGTAAACCCAAGGTATTATTTTGTTTTTAAATAGAAGTTTTAAATAGAAATATACTACTGAAAAATGTTGACTTCAGAGGTGTGGGATCTCAAGTGTTCTGTTCTGCAAAGGCACCAAAAGGTTTTCTGTGCTGTTCTTTGGCTTTAATGTGGAGGAGACACCTGTAAGAATGTGAGTGAAGTTTGTTTTCCATGACCTTTATGCTGTTTTCTCACAGTACCAAGAAAGATGAAAGGTTGTGATGGCAGGGTTTTTTTAGGGTGTGAGGAGTTGCAATGTGCTGATACATTCACACTGGTGAGTGTTGGGTTGGTTTGTTTTTTTGTTACTGACAATGTCAGAGAAAGTAGTTGGGAGTTCTGTGCTCTGTTGGTTCAAGAAATAGCCTGAATTTTGATACCTCAGTTAAGAACAATCTCATTATCTTATTGTATCTTATTAGAGGTAACTTTTTTGTCATAATTCTTCTCTTATTAACTTGTACATTTAATTGGCTGCTTTGTGAAATTCTCAGGCTGCAAGTAATTCTGTTTTGTTTAGCTGTGTTATTGTACTTGCAACGCAGATACTCAGAAGTCTTCCCAGTAACTGACTGTTTGAAGTCTTGTGAATGTGTGACTGTGAGGTCAGTGGGATTATATGATTATACCTGGAAGAAAATGGTTTGTGGGTAATAAATTATATTAGTTTGAGCCCTTAGTTTAATTCTCATGCACTCCAATGCCTGTGCTTTACTATATAAATAGAAATTAAAACAGTTGGTGTGTGTGTTGTTAACTGTGCTGCTATGCTAGTGAATGATAGGAAGAATATATTTTAATGAAAATGTCTTTAATCTTTTCAGGAAGTGTCGAATGTGATGCCTTAGTTATAATTGGAATGCAGTCAGTATGGTGCCCAGTTCTTAATTGCATGCTCCATCATGTAACTGGGAACATGGCTGTCATATCTGTCTACTTTTGTTGTTGAACCCGGATGTTCTTGTGGGTTCTTATTCAACACAGAGAAATCCAGTCCTGGCATAAAGTATTTACACAGGAGTGAAAAAAACCATGAAGCACTAGGTGAGTATAACTGGACAGAAAAAGATGCTGCTTGTAATTCCAATTACACTGTCATTTTATTGTGGCCTGCTTGTCATCTTCAGATACCTGAGATTTGTTAGGAAACTTCATATGAAGAGGGTTTGTCTTTGCACATCCACTTGGATATGTATTAAATATGTTGCAAGCATGATAGGCTTCCTGTGCAGCAGGGTAATGCTTTGGTTAAAGCTTTTTTTTTTTTTTCCCAAAACAGCTGACTTTTGACTATATATTATGAAAACACTGATGAATTTAAAGTTAGTTGAGAGGCAAACTCTCTTGAAGCCTGTTTTCTATGTAATAGCATGTATAGTTCATCTTGCCATTCTCTTTACCTGTTTAATTTTGCTTCTGCTTAAATGAAGGCAGAGAATTACTCACTATTTTGTAATTAAAGGTAACCTGTTTTGAATTTATTTTGTAAAATACTTAGAATGTAACCGACCAGACTCACCATTATGAATTTCATCTTTGTAGTGGAAAGTACCCTGAGTGGTAATGAATTTTTTTCCATGAAAAATTTGTGGTTTCAGAATCTATGTGAATTGCCTCTTGCTTTTTGTATAGAAGTCATGTTACAGGATGTAAGCTGGTTCTGTTTATCTTCTATGTGTGTGTGCATGTTGATCTTCTAGTGATTTAACTTAAAACTCTTGTGGACTTAGATGTCTGGAATGTACTGGAAGCAAGGTGATGCATATACCTGTGATACAGGGAAAAGTTGGACCTAGCCTTAAGTGTATTTAATGCAGAGAAAGAAACTCTGGTTTCAACAAGCTACTATAGAAAAAGGAATTATTTGAATTAGGGGAGCTTTTAAGCTTTCAGACAATGTAGTCAACTGTATTTTTATATTCAGAGTTGTTCTCTCTTATAGAGGACATGTAAATTACTGTTGTGACAAAATGCATAAATGTGTCTAGGATTTGATAGTAATTAATTCATTTTACTTCTCTAAGGATAGATTAAGTGTCTCAGTTTGAAACTGGCTGTAAAAAGTAACATGTAAACAAATTTAACACACATCCGGTGTAATAGCACATTTGGTAGAACTGAAGGCGCTTTGTTTTCAAGAGCAGTGGTTTCTCACTTTCAGTGTTCACAAGCTGTTTAGTCACAGAGCATCTCTTGACTAGATTTTTAAGGTCAGTTTTTTATCTCCATGGCTTTCTTAACTTGAACTGTATATATATATGATAGAGTCTTAAGTACTGCTAAAATGTTGATTGTTTGCCATTGGTGTGCAGGAAGAATCACAGAATATCCTGAGCTGGAAGTGACTCATGAGGATCGTTGAGCCCAGCTCCTGGCCCTGCTCAGGACAGCCCCAAGAGTCACACCCTGTGCCTGAGAGCACTGTCCAAACGCTCCTTGAACTCTGTCAGGCTCAGTGCTGTGACAGCTTCCCTGGAGACCCTGTCCCAGTGCCCAGCCACCCTTTGGGTGAAGAACCTTTTCCTAATATCCATCCTAAAACTTCCTGACACAACTTTACCTCAGGTCTTCTCGCTGGTCAGCACTGAGATCAGTGTCTGCCTCTCCTCTTCCCTCAAGAGGAGGCTGTAGACTGTGATGAGGTCTCCCCTCAGTCTTCTCCAGACCAAGTGATCTCAGCTGCTCCTCACATGTTTTCCCCTCAAGGCCCTTCAGTGGCTCTCCTTTTTTACACTTCCTAAAGCTTTATATTTTTCTTGTATTCTTGGTGCCCAAAACTGCGCACAGCTGTCAAGGAGAGGCTGCACCAGTGCAGA
>VZTB01011866.1:10700-21393 GCA_013397245.1 Thryothorus ludovicianus | reverse complement strand
GGGGTTTTTTTTGGGGATCGCTCAGGCCGGCAGGTTTAGGGGGATCGGAGGTTTGAAAGAGTGGGTTTAGGTTGGGTGTTAGGCGCTGGGAGAGGTCGCTCCGGGTAAGGTGTAATCAGACAGCCCTGGGAGTGTTTTTGGAGCAAGGTGGAGTAGGGGAAGGTGGAACAGAGGATCTTCAAGGTTCCCTTCCGACCCAAACTGTTCTGTGAGTCCGTGAATTCGTGTCTTTGTTCAGCAGGTGGGCTTTGCAGCCCTGCTCCTTGTCCCAGCCTCCTGCCTGGAGTGAGATCCTGGCTGGCTGAAGTGCCACCAAATCATCTGAGCACCCAAATCATGGAGTGGAGGGGACCCTAAAGATGAGCCAGCTCCAACCCCTGCCGTGGACAGGGACACCTTCCCCTCGGCCGGGTTACTCCATCCAGCCTGGCCTTGAACCTTAAAGCACAGAACTCCTGCTTTAATAATTCCGAGGCAGTTTAGGAGTGTGTATCATGTCTGTGGTGACAGCAGTGACGGCAGTGTTCATGTCACTCTCTCCTGTCAGGTGCAGGACACACAAACTCTGACTTTGCCCCTGCTGAGCTCCAGGAGACACCTTGAAAAAACCCTGGTTAAGTGAGGTAAAACCTTGCCAGCGCTGATGCCCTGCACTCGGAGCAGGAATGTGGCAGCCAGGTCACCAAAAGCGTCCCTTGTGCCACCCCAGGCCGAGCGGAGGGAAGGAGGACATCGGGCAGCAGCATCGCCTGGGGCTGCTGGAGAACGAGGACAGCAAATCTCTGAGACAGTGTCAGGGCTCAGCAGCTGTTCCCCTGGGTTTTGTGGCTGCAGGGTACAAAGGACATGTCCAAAACCGAGTTTGTCACTGCTGCCTGATAAACCCAAACAGGAGGACTCGGTGTCCCTTGTGTCAGAGATGGCCAGGCCAGCACACAGACTGGGAAAAGCCTGGAATGAGNTAAAAATTAAAACCTAAATATTTTTAAATCGAGAATAATTAAAAATCAAGCTAATTTCTCTTTAAAAAGTAAGTTAAATTGTTTAAAATAAATTTTTTTTAAAAGTCGAGCTATTCTGTCTTTTAAAAATAAAATAAAAAAAAAAAAAAACCGACTGTTTGCAACGTTACCTTCTCANGGTGTCCCTTGTGTCAGTGATGGCCAGCCCAGCACACAGACTGGGAAAAGCCTGGAATGAGGGAATTGTTCTGCCTTGCTCCCGACGTTTGGTGGCAGCCTGTGGAAAAGTGAGTGCTGGGAAATATTTTGGGATGTTCAGTGAGTCTGAACATGCTCCCGGTGTTCCCTCCCCTCAGCTTGACTTTTTTTTTTTTTTTTTGCCAGGCAGATTTATGGTAATGTAAATATAAAAATGAATTTATGAATTGGTGAGTGCGGCCAACACCAGTGGTAGTACAAGATCCATTCACAGAGTTTTGGGCTCAATAAATACCGAGATAATTTAGGGCTTACTTTTGTTCTAAACAGCAGCTTGCACACCCAAGCTCTGAGTTATGTCAGTTATGTTTTTTTCCAAGCTAATNTTTTAAAAGTCGAGCTATTCTGTCTTTTAAAAATAAAATAAAAAAAAAAGAAAACCGACTGTTTGCAACGTTACCTTCTCAGGCGTCACCAGCCCAAAAAGCCATGGGTCAAAAAATGCAGCAGTGAAAACTCAGCCTGGACGTTCAGGAAAAACTGGGCATTGCAACAACATTGAACTCTGGGGAGAGACCTCTGCTTTTCCCTGGCTTTATCCCGATTTTCCGGGGATATTGCCAGGAATCTTCCTTTGCCCACTGGATGCCGCTGTTCCACTGAAATATTTGTGGATTGTTCTGGCAGCCGTGGAAGCTCTGGATTGATTTATCCCTGTGAACCTGCATTTTTTTTTCCCCCCAAAAAAAAGAAATCCCATTAATATTCTGCACCTTCCAGGCGTGGCACGTGGAAAACTCGACCCCTTTGTGATTTCTTTAAAGGTGAACGTTTCGTGGGGTAAAAATATATTGGTGGGGTAAAAATATTTTAGTGAATGAGGGGGGAAACAAAAAATGTGTTTTGAGGACCTGTAGAGAAAAATAATCCCCACAAGTGCGTGTCCTGCAGTGCTGTTTTGCATGTTTAATACAAAGAAAAAAAATTTGATTTGCATGTTTAATACAGGAAAAAAAATTGATTTGCATGTTTAATACAGGGAAAAAAAATTGATTTGCATTTTTAATACAGGAAAAAAAGAATTGTTTTGGAGGATGGTCTCGTTAAAAGCAGAGCCTGGAAGTGGCAGCAGGAGCCACTGGTGTTACCTCCAGAGGCAGTGACCTGGATAAAGCAGCAGGGATGAGTGTGCTCCCACTTTTCAGGGAAAAACTGATGGTATTTATAGCTCAGCTCAGCCTCAGAACAAAGCAAAGTGACCTACATCCCTGCAGTGCCCAGCTCTGGGGAATTAACTTTGAGGAAATTCACATTGAGGTCTCTCTCCTCTGAAGCAAATGGAATCATGGTTTGATAAAATCCGAGCCCCAGGGGGATTTCCACTTTATTCCCTCCCAGCAAATTTATTTTTTTTTTTTTAGCGCTGAGAAACAACTGGAAAAAGCAGCAAAAAGAAGAATTAAGGGTGGCAGGAGCAGGCAGGTGAGAGAGCCCGTGTGGGATAATCACCTGTGCCAACAGGATTTTGGAGGGGTTTTTGGGGTCCCCTCTTCCTCCACACAATGTCCGAGGCAGGGTCCCTCCAAAGCTCAGCATCACTGAAAAATTAGGAAAACTGGATCAGTCTCCTGGCCTTTGCTGATGTCCCAGCAGTGCCAGGTGGGAAACTGGCTGAATTTTGGGATGGCTGTGCCCAAAGCTCAGGGTTGTGTGCAGGAGTGTAGCAGAGAAAATCGTAATAAATTGCTAAATATCAAGTTTTGCCCGTGCACTCTGCTCACTTCCACAGAAGCACACATGGAGAAAAAGAAATAAAAATAAAAGGCAAATTCCCATTCGATTGTTTCATGTGTTTCTGACTTTGGGCTTAGAGGATTTCAAAATCAGAAATGTCTTCTGAGCCTTGCCTCCTCCCCTGTGGTTTATTTGTTGTGCTGGAGGAGCAGAGCATATGGAATTCTGCAAGGGCAGCCTGTCCACACTGCTATAATTAACTGCTGCTGGTGACAGCAGGCATCTTGGCTTCTTTATTATTTTAAAATTCTCACCACTGTGTGATGGGATGAGTTTCTACCAGCCCGGAATGCTAATGGGAGCAGAGCAGCATCAGACCCTTCAAAATCCCCACAGATCCTGAAATCTGTGGGATTCCACCAGCCCTGAGCACAGGGTACACAAGGAAACCAATCCTCCCTTTTGCATTTTCTTTCTTTTCCCTGCTGCTGCAGTTATTTAAGCAACTCACTGATGTACCTGAGTGGAGGCCCGTGTGGTTGTAAATGAATATTTGGCTTTGTTCCTGGGGAATGGGGAACTTGTGCCTCCCTGTCTGTGGTGCTCACACAAGGATTTTGTGAATAGTGCTGGAATTCTTGTCAGGTCCTGTCCTAAATCAGAGCTGATTTTTAAAAGTGAAATTGTACACAGCAACCACGCACATGGATTTTATGAACAGTGCCCGTGCTGGAATTCTTGTCAGGTCCTGTCCTAAATCAGAGCTGATTTTTAGAAGTGAACCCACACACAACCCCACCCTTCTAGCCCTTGGCGAACCCCTTTGCAAGCCAGGATTTTTTACAATCACTTTTTTTTTACCATCAAAACCCAGCTGGTGGAATCCTGGGGCTGTTGCAGGCCCTGGGGGGGTCACCAGGAGCAAAGCCCCCCTTTGCTGCAGGGGTGCTGGGGAAGGGAAGGGGACTCACTGCCATTCCCCCAAAGGGATCCCTCTTTCCTATCCACACCCCAAAATAGGGAACCTGGGAGCAAACTGCAGCCTTTGTGCCCAGCTGCAGGCAGGGAGGATGTGCCCATGGCAAATAAACAAGGAGCAGAGGGAGAGGGGAGTAAATGGCAAAATTTCAGAGAGAAAAAGCTGGAATTTCAGCACTGGGCTGTGCTGCTCAGGGTGTTTGAATGCTCTGTAGGGCTGAGCCTGCACTGCCCACCAGGAACCCCTGGCTCACAATCCTAAATGAGACTCTTAATCTCAGGGTCGTGGGCTCGAGCCCCACATTGGGCACCAAAATATTGGAGTTTGATCCAATATTCCCAGGAGGCTGTGCCTGAGCTGTGCCCTCGCTGTTTGCCTGTGGTGTTTTCACCCCAGTGGCACCACAGGATGTCACAGCTGAGGGCTTGGGGACAAATCCAGGCCTGCAAAGGCTCAGGGTCACCTTCACTGAGAGGCTTCAGGGGTGAAGGAGCTGATTCTGATGGAGGGTTTGGATCCAGAGTTTAATTCCTGGCCCAAAGGAACTGCTCCAACAGAATCCCAACCACATGGCTGCTGGCCCCTGGAACCAGGGAGAGGGGAGGGAAGGAACACAGGTGACACCAACCAGGTCTGGGGGGAGTCCTAAGGGACAGAGGACACTTGGATGGCCCAGTGTCTGTGCAGGGGTGGGAAGCATCTTTTGAATTGTGCCAAGCACTCTGTGCCCTTCTGGAATGCCAGAGTTGGCAGGCAGCACTCATCAGGGGTCAGGATGTGGGAAGGAGGAATGATTGACAAACCTGGCAGGGAATTATCAGGGAGGAACCTGGGGTATCTGGGACACACCTCAACAAAACCCCTCAGAGCCCCCCAGGCGTGAAGCCAAGGAGGAATTTGGGAAAGGAGGTGTCTGTCCTGTAAAGGGGGTGGCAGAAACAGCAAATTCAGCATCGTCTGCAGGAGAGGGGCTTGAGTTGCTTTGCCCTAAAGGGGCTTTTTTCTTCTCTAAACGATCTCTCGAGGGCTGGGAGGACTCTCCACGAGGTTTGTCAGTGGGTGTTATGTAAGAAACAGAGCTGGAGCTCCTTGAGGTTGACTTTGCAGGCAGTGCTGGCTGCAAGGAGAGGTTTTGTGCAGCCCAGTTGGCGGCTGTGCCTCCAGCCACGGGATCTGGGAGAGTCACAGGCAGATTTTATCTCCCCACACCCCCTGGGGTTGCACAGGGAGGCAAATCAACAATGTGCCTCGAGATTTCTGGGCTGCTCAGACAGGAAAATAAAGGCAGGTAGCAATATCTCAGTCAATCCAGGACTTTTTGTGTTCAGAAGTCTTTCTGTAATGAGCTTATTGTCAGCTCGATTGTTGGCCACAGGGAGAATTTTTGACAGGTTAATTTGACAGAACAGGGGCTGATTTCCATTTTTATGGTTTTGTGTTGTTCTCCTTTATCACAGCCTTGCTACTCAAGACATCCACTCCTGCCAGCTGGAGATGGATCCCTGGAAGGAGGCTGCTGAATCCACCTCAGGAAGATTCCCAGATAGTCCCAGATCCTCTCCTTGCCTCTGAAAACAGATGTGAACCTCAGACTCATCTCTCTGGCAAAACCCTCTGGACAGTGTTCCCATTATCCGTGTGCAGGAAAAATGCTGAATGGGATTTTCAGGACCCAAAGGTTTGGCTCAGGAAAGTCTCTTCTATTTAAAACCAACAATGATGAAGCAATGTCTAAAACCTCACCCTAAATCTGTCGATGGCTACAGTTAACACACAGTGACAAAGCAGAGATGACTTAAGCTCTTGGCTTATGGAGGTATTAAAAACCAGACTGAAATCTCCCTGGCTGACACCTCGTGTGTGGAAATGCCAGCTTGAGTTGCTCATAAATGATCTTTCCAGCTTGATGTGTCACGGATATCTGCAGAGCATGGAGTCACACAAAGCACAGCCCTGTGTCCAAGTGGTGAGGCTGGCTGATCCCACAGAATGCTTGTGCAGGCATGAAACTCCCCCTGGAAAAACACTGGAGTGAGATCATGAGGAATTGTCACCTCTCTGTCATCCCCGAGGTGCCACAGGGTGCAGCAGAACATCCTGGAGGAGGGACCAGAGCAGATCTGCTGAGGGTTCTGTGCCAGCTCCACGCTGCTGCTGCCTTCTCCTCCCACCATCACCTGTGCTGCCTGCTCAGGCTCCAGCCTGATTCACAGCCATTTAAAAATGCTTTCATTTCCCCCAGAAATTCCCCCCCACAGCAGCACGGTGACAGATGGCACTTCACCCACGGCAGGGGGGAATGTGTGCACCTCCAGAATCCTGCCTGGTGCTGGTGGGAGGAACTCCTGGAGGACCCAGGGCGGTGGGGCTGGGGCAGGCACTCTGAAATAACATTTTTGCAAGATGAATCCATTCCTGCAGTCTGTAGAATTCACCTTGCTGGGTTTCTGGGCTTCTTAAAGCTCAGTGGTCATGCAGGGAGAAAAATTTTTGTGCTGGTGCCAGTATTCTCTGCCTTTGTGTGGCACAATTTCTCTCCAGCCAGAGCAGAGCCCCTGTGGAATGGGAGGAAACTGAAATCCTGGAGACAAATTCCTTCACTCTCCAAGTGAGGAAGGCTCATATCCATGGCTGTGGTGAGTCCTGCCAAGCTTTTCTCCCCTGGCCAGGAGTTTTTCCACTCGTTTTTCTTTGGAATGGGCAGCTGAGGCTTTGTCCACCTTAACCACGTGCAAAACCTCCTCCTGGCATCCCTGCCTTTACCCTGAGGCTGAAGGAGGCAGAGGAGGAAGAGCAGCTCCAGCCACCACAGATTTGGCTGCCTGATGCCTCAGGGCTGAGCAGAGCACAGAGCTGGAACCCCCAGGTCCTTCAGCTCATGAGCAGAGGCTCACAATCCTTAATTAAAGATTAATTAAACCCCTCAGAGCCTGCCAGGCGTGAAGCCACGGAGGAATTTGGGAATACAAGGTGTCTGTCCTGTAAGGGGGGTGGTGCTGGAACCCTGAGAGAGGCAGAAACAGCAAATTCAGCAGCACCTCAACAGCCCCAAAATTCAGCCACCTCAACAACCCCAAAACCAAAATACAGCAACCTCAACAACCCCAAAACCAAAATACAGCAGCACCTCAACAGCCCCAAAACCAAAATACAGCAACCTCAACAGCCCCAAAACCAAAATTCAGCAGCACCTCAACAACCACAAAACCAAAATACAGCAACCTCAACAGCCCCAAAACCAAAATTCAGACACCTCAACAGCCCCAAAAACAAAATACAGCAACCTCAACAGCCCCAAAACCAAAATACAGCAACCTCAACAGCCCCAAAACCAAAATTCAGAAACCTCAACAACCCCAAAACCCCTTGGCTATTGTTTGCTGCTGTTTTCTGGCACGCTGCATTTTTTATTACCTTTGGAAGCTGGAATGTTCCTTGGCTCTAATAAAAATGTCTGAGCCTTGGAAAGGCACTAAAAGCAAACAGGCTCGGAGTGCACAAGGATTCTCCTTGCTCCTTCTGGTTTGGTTTCATCCCTCTGAACCCAAATTTTTATTGCTTTGTGGTTAAAAGCTAACCCAAAGCACAGGCTGGCCCAGGACTCCAAGCAAGGAAGATTCCCAGTCCAAACTGTAAAAGATGAGGTGGAACTAAAAGGCAAAAGTGGTTTTTTTTTTTCCAGAGGATCTAAGATGGAATTGTTCACATGGTGGAAGTTTTTTGCACTGTACATTCTTGGAGTAAAGATTTTTTTTTTTTAAAGAATAATAAGTTTCCCTCAGAATACTTTGGGAGCTGATATTTCAAGGTAAGTGCCAAATAACTGCCAAAACATCCAGAAATTGTGCTCCAGTTTCTATGGAATGCTCGTTTAGCCTGTGAGTTTTACCTTGTAACTCAAAAAAACCCAATTTTTATGCCTCATTTTGCTCCCCCATTGCCCTCCTCTTGTATCAGGGCCGTGCCCAGAGTTTGCTGAAGGCTCTGGGATCTCCTCTCCTCAGCTTTAGGCACAGCACAGATGACTCAAAGGACATCTGTGGGCTTGGGGAAGAGAACTCAGAGCACTGAGCCAACGTGTCACCGTGAGATGAAAAACAATTTCAACAACACATCCTGAAAAATGGTCCCATCAGTTCCCCGGGGCTGCCTCTAATGAATTCTAATTAAAAGCTGTCACTTCTCATTATGGGGAGACAGGAACTCTTCAGCTCTCCCACCCCTTAACCTTGGAGACAGAGAGATGAGAGCTGTCCCCAGGAATGGGGAAATTTTTGGGCATTTTTGCTCCTGGAGCGAATTAATTGGGAATTTCTGTGTGGGGCAGGGCAGGCACTTCCAGGAGTGCTGGTTCCTCTCGTTCTGCAAACATCCAGGTTTCTCCCACTGCAGAACACTTTCTAACATTTGTGCCTGTCACTTCTCCTCCTCTGAGCTCCTGACTCAAACTCCTCCCCTGCTCAGCCCCATTCCCTCCCACATTTTCATTCCCAGGCTGGGTTTTCCTAGAAGGCACATCCCAACCCCATAAAGCCTTTAAGGTGAAAGGCTTGGGGATGCTGCCCATTCATCTGTTTATAAAACTTGTTATTTAAACTTTTAGTTTTTATAAAACTGCAAGCCCTGAGCGGTGCAGCCTCCCCTGTGCCTCTTTCCCAGCACATTCCTCCCATCCATCTTTTCCAGCCCCTGGGTTCCTTGACAGCATTTACATAACCTGGCTGCAAACACTCCCACGGCCCATTAAATGCCTGCTGTGGAATCCAAAGCTCTGATTAAAAGGCTGGAGCTTTCCAGGCCTGTGCTTTGCACAGATGGTTAATACTCACAGTTTGTTCCACAGGGGGACAAAGTGGCATTTTCTTCAGCAGCACACACACCCCGAGCTTTCCCGTGGGAATTGCTTGTTTTGTTCAGATTATTGTTTTAAAGCTGCCATCAGATGTGATCACCCACTGGATTAGAGGAAGAGAAAGATGATCAGATAATCCCTGAGGCACAAAGCATTTTGAGTTGGGTTCCGAGGGAGCTGTCACCTGTGGTCAGTTTGTTTAGCTCAGGGGTCTCTACTCCTCTGTGTTTTCCTAAAAATACTCGTGCAGACCTTTAGAGTTGTGGGATGTTGTGGGAATTTGCATGAGGAAGAATCCTCTGAATCACATAAATATTGGTAAAGCACGAAGCAAAGCCTTTGGCTCTCACTGGCCTTAGATCTGGGGCAGAAATATGGAGTTAAACCTAAACCTGACTTTGTTGCAGGAGTGAAGTTATTTATTACAAAAGTAAAGTGCCTGCTCGCAGAAATTCTGTCAATCAAATCATTCTCAGAGAAACATCCCCTAATCCAGATTTTAACCTTTTCCAGACTCCTCTCTGTCAAAAACCTCAAAAACTCCCAGTGTTTCTCAGGAATCAGCACATGAGGAAGTAATTAATGAGTGCAGGAGGGAGAAAAACAAATAAAAAAAAGAGGAATGTGCTGAATAGAGGCAAAATTGAGACTGAACCCCCTCATCCCACGGGCTGCCTGCTCAGTCCTCAGGATGCAGACAAGACATTTCCAGGTCCTGACAAACATTCAGCAACCCCCAGGGATGGGCATTTGTGAAAAGACACAGCTGGGCAGTGAATCTGTCTGGTACACTGGGGTGTCTTGGACTGAATATCTGGGAGTAGAAACGAGGTTATCCCTGGTCCTACACACACACAAAACCTGTGGCAGACAAATGCTGCCATGGAATATCCCATCAGTGCTACTCTGGTTTGCAGACAGAGCTGCACTAATCAGTTAATTCATTAAGGAAAGCCTGTAATGTTTAGTGGAAGCTGGACCCAGAGCCAGGAGCCAAATCACCCCATTTCTGAGCCTCACCCAAGGCCTGGCTGAACAAATCCACCAAATCCACTTAAAATGCTTGGGGAAGGGGGGAAAAAAAATAATTCCTGCCATAAAAAGTTCCTTTGGATAAATCATAACCTTACAGGAACACTGTGCCTCAGTTTTCCCGACGACAAATGAGGGTGGCAGAAGTGCCACTCAATTAATTCCCAGCAGTGCTGTAAAGCTCATCTGATTATCATTTCTGAATCCACCATGCACGATTCTTGGGGGGGAATTGCTGCTGAAGAACTGTTGTGATCGTTGCTTATTCCCCAGGTGCCTGAAAGAGGGAACTTGGCAGAATTCCAGCAGAAATATCCTTGTGAGCTCAGCTGAAAGATGAGCCAGCCTAACACAGAAGAGTCATTGCAGGCCTGGGGGGGTCTCAGATCCGAGCTCAACCCAGGCGAGGCTCCAGGAGCTTTGTCTGTCCCTGAGGTACAGAACCGTGGAATGGTTTGGGTTGGATCCTTTAAAGGTCACCTTGTGCATCACACACCTGGGTAAAGCCAGCTGGGCTCTGCCAGGAGAGCCCACATGGAGGGCACGTCCAGAAAATTGGAATCCCCCATCCCTGGAAGTGTCCAAGGCCGGGTTGGACGGGGCTTGGAGCAGCCTGGGCTGGTGGAAGGTGTCACTGCCCACGGCAGGGCCACGGGATGAGCTTTAAGGTCCCTTCCAACGCAAAGCATTCGGAAAAAGCCAAACTCACAGCTTGTCCCTCCTGCCTCTCCCAGCTCCCGTTTTCCCGAGGAGAAACCACAGCTTTTAGCAGGTTCCAGTGCCCTCGTGTGAGGATGCTGTCCCGGTTAATCCATCCCCGTGTCCCTCATCCACCTCCCGTTAGCAACAGGTGCGGGTTTGGAGCAGGGAAGGGCCGGGGGGCTCCAGGCGATGCCGGGTCCCGGCTCCCGGGGGGCGGCAGGGCTCGGCACTCGT
>VZTB01011866.1:0-10073 GCA_013397245.1 Thryothorus ludovicianus | reverse complement strand
TGCGGCGGCTCCGCTCGGGCCCCGATGTCCCGGCGGGCAGCGAGGAATAGAGCCCGGCAGGAGCCCGGGCAGGGAGCGAGGGCGAGCCTGGCATCGCATTCTCCCGGATCCGCGAGTTCGCGGAGGACAGGGGCTGCTGCTGCCGCTGGGCGAGAATAATCGGATGCTTTAGCAGCGCCATGGGCACGGCGATGTGCTCCAGGCGGCAGAAGGGGCTGCTGCAGACCGCCTTCTGCCTGGTCACCCTGGCCTGCCTGGCCTCCGGAGTTTTCCTCTACAACCACTTGCAGCAGAAGGTGCGGAACGCCGAGGCGCTGGCGCAGAAATACAAACAGCAGCAGGAAGCGCTGTCAGCCCAGCTGCAAGGTGAGTGCCCCGCTCCGGAGCTGTCTCGGTGCTGTGTGCTCGCCCCCTCGCCCCAACTCCTCTGCCTGCCAGCCACGAGCAGGGGGCTCTGGGGACGTGCAGCTCTAAAGATGCTGTGGCTGCCTCCTTCCCCCCCCTCCCCGTTTGGATGGCAGGAATTTCGAGCAGCCTTGGCTCTGAGCGCGTTGGATCGGCGAGCTCAGCTGCGTCACGTCTGTTCCATCTCTTCTCCCTCCGGCTGCGACTCTAAACCCCTGTCACGCTGAATGCGAGGCTCTGGGAAGGACGGGGCTGCTCGGGCTCGGAGGCACTGGGAAGGACGGGGCTGCTCGGGCTCGGAGGCACTGGGAAGGACGGGGCTGCTCGCGCGCGGAGGCACTGGGAAGGACGGGGCTGCTCGGGCTCGGAGGCACTGGGAAGGACGGGGCTGCTCGGGCTCGGAGGCACTGGGAAGGACGGGGCTGCTCGGGCTCGGAGGCACTGGGAAGGACGGGGCTGCTNGGGCGGCTCGGGCTCGGAGGCTCTGGGAAGGACGGGGCTGCTCGGGCTCTGAGGCTCTGGGAAGGACGGGGCTGCTCGGGCTCGGAGATGCGGCTCCGCTGCCTGTGCCCCGTGTGGAAGTGAGCACACAGGGAAGGGACCTGTCACTGAAGTTTCTTGTCACAGTCTGCTGCTGCCCACTGCCTTTGCCAGGCGATGAACCCACCTCGTTCTCGAGAGGCTCTGATCCCGGGCTAAAACACTCCTGCCAGCCTTTTGGGGCTGATGGATGCTGCGGGATTTTAGCTCCCTAAAAAGAGGGGAAGAGGAGGAGGAGGAGGAGGAATTGGCTTTTCTGATCCCGCTGACCAGCACTTGGCTCCTCTGGCAGGAGCTGCCGGAGACCGGAAGGCAAACACAGCGTGTGGATTCCTCCTCCCCCTCTCTCCCCTCATTTGTCCTCCTTACATAAATGCCTCACTGTGGGAAAATGGGATTTTAGCCCACGGGGAGCTGTCGGCAGGGGAGGCTGAGGACACGCGGTTCCTGCTCCGCTGAACTCTTCTCTCCTTTGTCCAGCCTTTCACCCCAGCCTTGCCGAGGCGGCGTTTCCAGCAGCTCTCACAGGATTTGGGGTCTCTGGAGGGATTTGCTGAGAGGTTTGGTGGGAATCCCCTCGGGGCAGCCAGCGCTGGGGTATAACGCTGGAGGACAGGCAGGAGTGCCCACAGAACGGCCCAAAATTGTTCTGCTCAAGGTCAAGAGATTATTTAACCCCTTTTCCCCCTCTCTAAAAAGTCACTCTACATGACAGTGTTTATATGGGAGCTCTTCCCCAGCTATAATCAAATTCAGGGTGTCTGTCAGGACCTACGTGGACACATCCAGGGATGTTGTTCCTACAGCCAGGATTGCTGGGGCATTCCGCAGACCTGCGACTCCACATTTACTTCTTTTAGGGTTAAATCTTCTCCCGGTGGTTCTGTGATGCAAATGGAGCGTCCCACCAGGGCTGCTGGAGCAGGGCTGTGTGTTCTGCTGGCAGAGTGTGGGGGATGTTCTCCTCTCCAGGAAACAAAACCCGGTCAGCCTTGGGAATGGCTGTGATGTGCGTTCAGCGCTGTTATCTCATGGTTCGCTTCGGTTTTTCCTCACTCCACGAGGCAATCAAACACCTGCAGCTCAGTCCCAGCCAGGATTCCCACCTGGATCCCGAGTTTGGGATGTGCAGGGCTCAGCAGGGCAGAAGTTAACCCACATTCCTTCCTGGTGTGTCAGCATCCCTCGAGAGAGGGGCTGCTCCTGCAGAGAACGCCGGCGGCAGCCTCAGGGAACCCCAACCCCAGTTTTGGGAACAGCAGCCCAGCAGCTGAGCCAAGCTCATATTTTTTCTCACCCAAATATGTGAGAATGGCAGAGCTGCTGCCTGTTGCTGGCATTCCTCACCCCCTGTCAGCCCTCCCTAAATACAGTTGTTGCCATGGCTACCCTTCTTTATTTTGAGAAGACACTCGCTCGTCCAGCGATTTTAACAAAGGCGAGGGTTTTTTTTGGGTTTGGCTGGCGGGAGGAGGCTGGCGAGGGGCAGAGGGGGGCGATGCTCTGGGAGAGCAGGGCAGGGCAGGGCAGCGGTGCCTGGCACACCTGGCTGTGCCTCGGGCTAGGGCTGCTCCCTGAGGTGCTCTGGGGACAAACCCGGGGCTCTGGGCTCTGTCCCTGCACTCCTTGCACGACTTTTAATTCCTCTGTCCTCTTCTGCACCTGGTCCTGCCTTTTCAGCCTTTTCATTGTTTCAGCAGCAGGTGTGGGTGCCTCGGAGCGAATCCTGGCTGGATTCCAGCTGGATTTAGGCACTGTCCACCCTCCATTCTCTCCCGTAAAAATAAATTGTTCAGGACTTCCCGGCTCCCTGGCAGCCCAACTGTGCCGTGCCAGTTTGGTCAGATGAGTTGTTGCTGTGTCTCACCACAAAGATGAGTAGAGAATCGTAGAATTTGGGATTGTCCTGAGCTGGAAGGGACCCTCTGGGATCATCAGAGCCCAGCTCCTGGCCCTGAACGCCCCCAGGAGCTGAGACACTGCTGTGTGCAGTGCTGACTCCCTGCTCTCTGTGAAGCTAAACCCAACTTTCTCTGGCCTCTGGCGACCTGCAGGAAAATCAGGAGAGATTAAAACTTCTTTTTCTAGTCGCCGGAGGTTACTTCAGTTTATCTGACTTACCAAAACAGGGTCGGGGAGAGCCAGATTTGGGGCTGTAAAATTCTGAAGAGACAGCTTGTGATGCAGAGCTGTCCCTGAAGCCTCCTCTGGGATGGGCTGTTGGGATCTGTGGCTGTGGCCACATTCCCATTGCTGCTGGCAACTTCCCATCACATCAAAGCCTTGCCCTGCAGGGAAATCAGACGTGAGAGAGTCACAAAGTGAGTGCCCAGGGCTCCCAAATCCTCTGGGAGGTGGCTGATGTTCCCAAGCTGACACGGAGGGAAGGAGCTCCGAGGGTGTGCTCAGCTGGGGAAGCCCTCGGGGCGACATCTGAGCAATCTGTTGGGAAAAGTGTTCCTAAAAATAAATCTATCACAGGAGGAGACACTTGGGCAGCTGCAGAGTTTGCTGCTTAACAAAAATCATCGTGCCAGGCTGAACCCACTGCTGGCATGGCTGGCACAAGGTGGGTCAGAGAGACATGGGAGTGGAGTGGCCCAGCCCAGGGGAAGAATCTTCAGCCCTGGGATGAAGAGAGAAGGAAGGAGGCAGCCTGGCCCACCTGGGGCACTGCCCCTTGGGGGAGGTCAGGAGGGACAGAGGAATTTGCTGCTGCAGCGAGAGCTGAGTGGAGCTGCAGGGGCACAAACCCAGCTGGAGCGAGAGCACGGCTCACTTGGGGCTCCTGGCTTGGGGACATTTCAGCAGGGAATGGACCAGCACTGGTGCCATGCCCCTCACTCAGCTTCATTTTCCTGGGCACTGGGAGTTGTGCCCCCAAAATCTTGGATCTGGGAGGTTTCCTCCATCACCTCTCCCCCTGAGTGCTGCCCAGGGCCATCCTGGCCCATCCGAGGGCGTGGGGACCTGTTGGAGCTGAGAGTGGTGGCACAAACACATCAGGGTGGACTCACCACCCTCCAGGAGCCTTCCCTGGCCCTTCCATCTGTCCTGTGGCTGCTCAGCCCTCTCTGTTCTCTGTTTTGTGTGTAATGGGCTGCTTGGATCAGTTTTTCTCAGTAGCCTGGGTTGTGGCAGGGGAAAAAAAATCTCTGTCCTGCACCAAGAGTCAGTCAATGGCTGGGTTGTGGAGGAAAAAATCTCTCCTGCATGGTGCTGGTGCCTTTCCTGAACAGGTAACTCTGGCTGCTTGAGCCTGGCAGGCACTTTGGCCCCCAAAAAAACACAATTTAGCCACTGCCCACTAAAGCAGCTCTTGGGCATCACAAGCTGGGCTTCAAAGCAAAACCTGAGTGCAAACCCTCCCAGTTTGTGGGTGAGACTGGTGTGGTATGTCAGAAACACCCACGGTGTGCAGCCCTGATGTCCCCTCTCTGCTCAGGCAGTGTAGGGAAGGATGGAACAGGAAAGCCCTGTGAATGTGATTGCCTCACGGAAGATTTTAAAAATGTGGAAACTGTGAATGGAATTGAAATGAAGGCGGCCTTCGACATACCAAAACCCTAGTTGATAAATACTTGAAAAGCTGGGATGTCCGGGATGAGTAATCCCCTAGTTTAGATATGCAAGACCCTCTGGTTGGTGATAGGTATGGTAATGTAAGGATTCTTATTGGCTGTATGCAAATACCGTAGAATTTGTATGTTACAGGAGATTGGTTAGTGGAATTTAGAATATTCAACATAGAAAAGGATTTATTGCATTGTAACCAGAACTTAGCTCTCTTACCTCTTCTCTTCTACTCTCTTGCTTTTTATTCTCTTACCTCTCTTGCTCCTGTTCTTATCTGCTCCCATCTCCAGCCTTTTGTCCTCTCCCACCTGGGCCTTCTGTCCCTCAGCCTTTCCTCCTCTCCCACCTGGGCCAGCTCAGAGCTGCTACAAGCAGCTCTAAGCTGGGTCCAAGCTTACCCCCTACCTTTTGTAATAAAACTTAAGTTTTAGGATTCAGCTTATAGAGATCTCTTGTCTCCGTCCGCCGTCCTATTTTCACCCAGACAGCAAGGATCTTACAAGGCAGGAGGATCAGTGCTGGGGAGGATGTCTGGGGGTGAATGTGGGGTTTGTGTCACGCCCTGCCCGTCTCTGCCCCCGCAGTGGTGTACGAGCACCGGTCCCGGCTGGAGCGCTCGCTGCAGAAGGAGCGAGGGGAGCACAAGAAGACGAAGGAAGGTGAGTCCCCAGCAGGGCCAGGCGCAGCCCCAGCTGTCCCCAGAGCCCCTCCTGCCTCAGCGTGGCTGTCCCTGCGAGTTTGGGAGCGGTGCCCGTGGGCAGAGGGTGCTGCCGGGTATGTTCTGTTCCCTCCTCCTCCTCCTCTTGTCCTCGGGCCAGCCTGTGAGCAGCAGTCCCTCTGTGCTGGTGTTTGAGCACTCCAGGTGGTGACTAAAGCTGGTTTTTTTTATTTTTCTTGGAAGGATGTCAGCGTGCTCCCAAACATGAGCTGGAGATGCTGAGCTCTGCAAGCGCTCGGTGTTCTCAGCATCTCAGCCAGGTCCTCTGCAGGAGAAACAATCCTGCGGGGGATTTTAGGGCCATGGAACACAGCAGGAAGCAGAAATCCAACAGATCAGCCCCCGTGCCTTTCAGCAGAGTGCTGTGCTCGGGGTGTCAGGGCCCTCTGTGCCAGATTGCAGCTCAATAAATTGGGATTTGTTTTTAGAGGTGTGGGGTGACAGCCCTGCCCCTCACTCCAGCACCAATTCTGGGTCCAGGCTGCAGTTCTGAGCCTGCCTGGCTGAGGCAGAACTCCCATTTTCTGCTGCCTCTTTAATTAATTTTTTTAGAAATTGAAGCATCCCAATACACGTTGCCTTGTCCTGGGACCTTCCTGTTTTAAGAAGCTGCCACAGCTGAGATCAGCACGAGTTTGGCTCTCAGAGCAGCTTTGGTTCCCCTTTTCCAGACTCATCTCTCATTTCAGAGTCCCCCAAAAAGTTATTCAAGTTAAATCAAGATGCAGCTTTTTGTCTGTGACGCGGGAGGTCACCCATGTGGAGTGGGAAGGGCATTTTTTGGGTGGACATCTCTCGTGGAATAGGCTCCCCTTTCCCAAGGGCATGCAATGGTGTCCCAGCAGCATCTGCATTCCAGCTTCCTGACTTGCAGCCTTTTGCTCAGCGAGGGGCTGCGTTCCTTCCTCCCTCTCCCTCCCCTCCCAAATCCAAACCAGACCCTCATGAAATTCCAGCTCATTAAACTGCCTCCTTTTTTTTCTCCTGCTTCTAGATTTTTTAGTGTACAAGTTAGAAGCTCAGGAAGCTCTCAACAAGGAGAAGGTAGGTGTGGTTTGTCCCGGGCTGTCCGTGCAACAATGGGAAATATTTTTCCTGCTGCCACCAGGGCCACTGGAAGGCAGGGACGGCTCCGTGTGTGCCTGGAATGGGCTGAACTTTGGCTGACTCCTCTGCTCCAGGAGTGTGTGAGTGCTGGGAAGGATGAAACAGGAAAGCCTTATAAATATGATTGCCTGACAAAAGATTTTAAGAATATGGAAACTGTAAACGAGATTGAAATGAAGGCAACCTTTGACATAACCAAACCTCAGTCACTGAACAACTGAAAAGCTGAAAGTGTCCAGCTGAAAGGAATCCCCTCTTGTTTAGATAAGCAAGAGCCTCTGCTTGCTGATCAGTGTGGGAGTGTAAGGATTCTTACAGGCTGTGTGTAAATGCCATAGAATTTGTATCTTGTAATGGATTGGTCAGTGGAAATTAGAATATTCAACACAGAAGAGGATTTATTGCATTGTAACAAGTGAGATGTTGATTGTGAGGTTAATTAAGGATTTTAGAAAAGTTAAGGTTACAGTTCGAGTAGATGCTGTGTTGGCTAAAAAGACCCAACAGAAGCCAGATCTAGATAAGATATCTCAGATTTAGTAACTCACTGCTAGTCAATTTTATGGACAATAGCCAACTTCCCCATGGTAGGAAACAGGCAAGAAGCTGCAAACTCTGCTAAAGATTCGTTTGTCACAAATACCCTAAAAAGGTAAAAAGGTCAAAGCAAGGAAGACTGAGTTTACTAATTCCTCATAAAAAAGACCCCGACTCATTTCAGGAAACAAACCACACCTGCTCAATGACCTCCTTGGCAATTAGCATAGGAGAGGGGAGGTGACAAAAGTATGAATGTGCATTTGTGTTTTGTATATTCAACATTTTTGTCCATAAAAGCTTTGTCATCACCTATGAAACTTCACAGTGTGCATTAGGGAGATATCCCACACACTGCCCAACCAAATAAACACACACTTTGTAACTCCAAACTATTAGAAAATCTTTGTCCATTAATAGATGGACATTGATATTAGATCAATGTTCTTATTTCTTTAAATCATGTGGAGGCAAAATTCCCCCTCCCCTGCCAGCTGAGCTCAGAGTTTGCCTGAGGCTCCTTCCATTGCCTAGTGATCCATTTTTAATTTTTTTTTTTTTGTGGAAACGCTGCAATTTCTGTGTGTGGGCGACAGCCTGAGCTCTGCTGCTTTCTGTGCCTCCCCCTCAGCTGCTGCTGAGAAGAATTCCAGGAGAATTCAGCCTGGAGGGAAGGGCTTCACTGAGCAAAGCTCCTCCAGCACCAACCCTGCCCTGGAGAAAGGGCTGAAGGCTGGGGGGAAACCACTCAAAATGGGAATTAAGCACTCAATTAATGAGTGGCTTGGAAAATGTTCCTGGAGAAGGTTCTTTGAAAAAAGTTCTTTCCCTGCCTTGCATGTTCTGCTGGTCCCCAGTCCCTCCCTGTGGGTGTGAATTTGGGTTTCTGTGTGGTTTTTTTCTCCCTCTCTGGGATATTTTTGGGCTCTAATGGCTCTGCTGGATCTTTTTTTTCTCCCCAGCAAGACTCCATGAACAGATACGGGGCCCTCAGCTCCCAGCACAAGATCCTGAAGGTAAGGGAGGTTCTTCAGGGTGTGAGGGGATGGAGAATCCCAGGATTGCAGCCCCTGGGCAGGAGATCCGTGTTCATCCACATTCCTCAGGTCCAGGGGGGTTCCCTGGTGATTCTGGCTCGGGTTACCTCCTTTCAAGGCAGCCTTTGTGCACTTTTATCACCCAGGGCTTTGCTGCTTTGCCGGGTCTCTGGGTGTGAAAATGGCTTTATTCATTGGAGCTCGCCCTCTGGGCTCCTACAAAATATTCCAGTCCATGGAAGAGGCTCAGACTAGAGCAGATTATAGCATTTTATAGCATTTTATAGCATTTTATAGCTTCTCACCTGCTCTACCTGAAGCATATCTTAATGTTCAATTTTGCTTCTGTTGGAGCAGAGCGACTGGGGGCTGCCGGGGTGTTTTTTAAAAACGTTTTTAGTCCAAACTTTGGCAGTGGAATTCAAATTTAACTCTGGGATAGAGAAAGAGGGCTGGGTTCCAGCAGCCCCCAGCACTGCTGGGCTGGATTTCCTGAGCTGCCTGGCCCTTGGATTCCAGCCTGGGGAAAGGGAAGTGCAGTTCTGTCCCTTGGGTGTTCTGGGAATGCTCTGCAGCAGCAACATTCCTCTTCACAGCAACTGCAGAATGCTCTGCTTTGCTCCTCTCCAGGGGACACTCAGGGCTTTTTTTCCTCCTGGCTCCCTTTCTCTTGTTTCCTTTTATTGGAGAAGTGGGAAAAAAAAGAAAAAACCAACCCATCTCCAACCATCTATTTTTTTAAACTGCATTTACAGCTGCTGAAGGACAAAACCAGCCCTTGGGACTGTGAGAGATTTCAAATCTCCTTCCCCAGCCCTGAAAATGCAATTTTCAGCCCATTGTGAGGCTATGGGTGACACTTCTGTCACTGCAGCCCGGGCAAAGCTGGCTCGCTCAGGAGGAAGATTGCTGCCAGGAATGCCACCAGCTGGGACATGGGATGTGGCAGCAGCTGAGCTGGAGGTCCCAAATGCCACCTGAGGGGTCCCTGAGGCCACAGCAGCAGCACCTCTGGCCACTGCTGTCACCCTGAGCTGGCTGATTCCCACCTGGAGCTGCCTCGGGGGCAGAGGGGCCCAAAATCAGCAGTGGAGTGTCTGGGGTCCTGCTGGGGCCAGGCTTTGTCTCACAGAGCCCTTCCTTCCTCCTGAGTGCAGATGGGAACTGTTACAAACACAGATTATAAAATTGGCTTTTCACAAATATTAAAGTGAGTGCTGTACATATAAGGTTGTTATAAATACAGATTGTGGAATTGGTTTTTTTTTTTCACACCCATATAGGGTGGATGTGAGATGTGTGGTGTGGAAATGGGTTTAAAGATAAAAGTTTTCTCTAGGAGTGAAGTTGATAAAGTGTCTCTGTAGTGAGTGAATCTGCTGCTGCTATCCCAGCTCCCAGCACTGACCAGCTGCAGAAATTACAGACCAATTACAGCCCAAATTGAGACTGATCAGAAGAATTCATTAAAACCACAGCCAAGGAACACGGCTGCTCTAAAAAGGCAGGACCGAGGAGTGCCCGTGCAAAGCAGCTNCCCAGGAACATGGAAATGAGTTCTTAGAAAAGTTCAAATATTCAGATTTATGGGTGGGTTCTGTAGGACAGGGGTGCTCTTGGCTCTTGTGTTTTGTTTTATTTTCTTGTCCTTATTATCTTTTATTAATCCTTTTCAATCCTAGCAGAAAGGTGAACTCTGTTTTTCACAAAAACCTTTGGCTGTGCAGGAGCCTCCTGGCATGGCCAGGGAGTTCTGCCATGGCCTTCCTGAAAAATGAGGAGTGGCCTTCCCCTGCTTGAGCACCAAGGTGTGAAAAACGAAGTTCAGCTTTTGGTAGGATTTAAAAGGTTTAATAAAAGATTAAAAGGATGAGGGAATGAAGCAAAATGCACGTCTGGGGTGCCTCACTGGGGGAACAAACATTTCTGCTGCCCCTTAAACAACATCAAACACACCTGGGGAGAAATTTCTCCTCCAGCACCGACTCTGAGCCTCCTTTTCTCTGCAGAACCAGCACGACGATGTCAAGAAGCAGCTGCTGGACCTGCAGCTGCAGCACAACAGCCTCAGGCTGGAGCACCGCAAGAGCCTGGAGAGCCAGAGCCAGAAACTGGCCCAGCTGCAGCAGGACAGGGACAGCGAGGTCACCAAC
>VZTB01011865.1:1147-13013 GCA_013397245.1 Thryothorus ludovicianus | reverse complement strand
AGCGGGTTCTTCAAAAGCAAAAATGGAGGATGCAGGGTGAAAGCCCGCACAGTCAATCGGCAAAACCTTTGTACACGATCAATCACCTTACTGTTCAGCAGAACTCAAATAATCCTGTTCTTTTGAATCATCATCTTTCGTTACAGGCTTCGGATGAGACGCGTCAGCCTTGAGCGAAGGTTCGGGCGCGAAATTTAACAAGCAAGCAGTGGGAAGGTCCCTATGAGCTTATCGCTTTGGGCCATGAGTATGCGTCTGTATCCACAGATACTGGGTACCTGCGAAGTGTGTTCGTCCTGACCTGTGACCGCAAAGGCAGAACCAGGCCAACAGGCAAGCTGCAAGCCGTGACTGAATTGAAAGTCATGAAGTGGATGAACCATCGAGTGATGACTCAGATGCAGACTATGCAAGTTATCACTCAGATGGTCCCTCCACGAGCAGAGACAGAATCTTTTTCATTTTTCCATTTTTCATTTTTATTTTTCTGGGTTTTTTTTAATAGAAAAGGGTGAGATGTCACCCTTGTTTTTTCACGTTTTCTGATGCACTTTCTAACTTGATGTTTTTCATAGTTTGTAGCTCTTTCTCACACACGAGTGTTATTATCAGAAGTATGTTTTTGATAAGACGAGGTTGTTTACATACTTTCCCTTGGTGTGAAAAAAAACTGGTGGACACTTGTCTTGACCAACGGGATGGGAAAGGTGTCAGCCTTCTTCTCCAATCCCTGGTCTGTGTGGAGATACTATAAATATGGAGTCAGATGTTTTAATAAATAGGTTTTAGCCTTCTCAAGAGAAAGTATGTCCATGTGTGTCTTTGCATGTCCCACAGGCACAGTCCATCTTGCTACTTTACCCCCAGGAACTGGATCTCTCAAACAGGTTCCTTAACTTTGCCCTTCTTGATGGCGAAAATGGCTTCCAGCAGAATGTGGATGATTCTCTTCCCTTTCTCAAATACTTCTGCTGCAGTCTTCCCCCACACAATGATGTCATCGATGTATTGCAGGTGTTCTGGAGCATCACCCTTTTCTAGTGCAGTCTGGATCAGTCCATGGCAGATGGTGGGACTGTGTTTCCACCCCTGGGGCATTCGGTTCCAGGTGTACTACATACCCCTCCAAGTGAAAGCAAACTGGGGCCTGCATTCTGCTGCCGGAGGAATGGAGAAAAATGTATTGGCAATGTCAATAGTGGAATACCAGCTTGTGCTGGAGTTCCAGCAAATCCAACACAGCAGTGCTCAGCCATGGAGTCACTTCATTCAAGGCACGATAGTCCACAGTCAATCTCCATTCTCCGTCAGACTTGCGCACAGACCAGATGGGGCTGTTGAAGGGTCAGTGGGTTTTGCAGACCACCCCTTGGCTCTTCAGCTCACGGATCATCTTATGGATGGGGATCACGGCATCCTGATTCATCCGGTACTGCTGGTGGTGCACTGTCGAGGTGGCAATAGGGACCCGTTCCTCTTTCACCTTCAAGAGTCCTTCTGCCAATGTGTTTTCTGATAATCCAGGCAAGATGTTCAAGGACTTGACTCCCTCTGCCTCTACAGCTGCTATCCCAAAATCCCACCTGAGTCCCTTTGGGTCTTAGAAATACCAATTTTGGAGGAAGTCTATGCCCCGGATACACGGGGCTTCTGGGCCAATTACAATAGGGTGTTTCTTCCACGCATTTCCAGTCAGGCTCATGTCAGCTTCCACCAAAGTAAAATCCTGTGATTCCCCTGTCACGTCAGCAATAGAAACAGATTCTGAGCCCACATGTCTTGATGGGATTAATGCACAATGCACACCAGTGCCAACTAGGGCTTCATATTTTTGTGGTTCTGATGTGCCAGGCCAACAAATCCACACAGTCCAAAAACTACGGTTTTCCCTAGCCTCTACCTGGCTAGTGGAAGGGCCCCTCTAAGCCTGATTATCCTTCTTTTCCTGGGCAACTGGACCTTCTTCCTTTTTGGTGGAACTGCCTCCTTGACTCTTGCCTTTGCACAATTCACTGTTGTGCCAGAACAACAGTAGAATTTCCGTCCCATCACCTCATGTCTTCCCCAAGATCACGCAGGAGGAACCACAACTCAGCTCGTGGGATGCCAGTTTTCTCACCATCTGGGGAATGTTTATGTTTGGTACCAGAACCTCTGACCTGTACTGAAGGCACTTGGAGAAAACCGTCTGTTATCTCTCTAACCTCCTCTCTGAGTGTACTGTGAGTCGCGTCCATCTTGTCTTCCATTTTCTGCAGACGTGTCTCCACAGTTGCAATGCTTCCATGTGTTGGACCATTCATGGCATCTGCATATGCTCGGAGATTTTTCACCATATCCAGGTCGGTCTCATCCGTTTCATCCCACATCATTATTGCTAAAGCAGAAGAGTATTCTTGTGGCCCACGTCGTACAAGTTTTTGACACATCACAGGTGTACATGGTACTAAGTATGGGTTCCTAGTATTTAGGTCATCTGAGAAGACAATCTCTGCCACTGCCATTCCTCTCAAGCACTGAGTGTCTTGCTCTGTGGTCTTGCACTGGGTCTGCTGCATATAGAGATCATCTGCACACATATATCTTTGTGTCACTCTTCCCAGAACCCATTCCCAGAGACTGCGAGGGTTAGCCTCCCTCATCACTCCTTGGTCAATAACTGGCTCATGTGACAGGGAAGCCAAATGTCTCGCTTCAGTGCCATCCAGAATTGTAACCTCACCTGGAGCATCCCAAAGACAGACTAACCAACTGATGATAGATTCATCAGGTCGTCAAGTGTAGCCCTTTCTTAGGCCATGAAGATCTTTCAGGGAAAAGGACCCAATCTTGGCTTCTCATCTCGTGCCAGTTGCTCTGACTTCTGATTTTATGTCAGGAGGTGTTGAGGGTCCTTCTCCCGAATCATCATCATCATCCACTGGTTGTTCGGTTTGTCTGTGCACTTTCTGCTTCTCGTGCTAGTAGCAACAGCCATTAGTTGAGTCTCACTGTCTGGTTTAGCTGCTGGCTTAGGCTCACTGTCTTGTTTAGCTACTGGCTTCTCTCCCTGCTCCCCTACCTCTGTCTGCTGCCCTACAGTGTCTAACAGTGTGTGATAAGCATATGCCAGAGCCCAGCTTATTGCAATGAGCTTTTTCTCCATAGAGTCATCATGGCAATTCTCTTCCAGATATTTCCCCACCTCATCTGGGTTCTGAATTTGTTCACATGAAAATTCCCAGGTTGGAGAATCAGAAAATGCCTTCGGGGTCCAGCCCATTCTCTCCCATTTTCCACACAACACAGAATTTTCCTTGCCTGGGTCTACTTCCAGGTCAGGGGTCTCATTAGCTCCTCTGGAAATCTCAGCCCTCACTCTAGGCAAAGTGCAGACTGTATAGAGGAAGCTTATAAGATTTAATACCAGGAAGGTGGTCTCCTTCGCATTCAGGGGAAACTGAAAATTCTCAGAAAGTGACATAACAGGTTCTAAGGAGAAGAGAGAAAGGAGAGGTTGAAAAGCCTCATCCTCTTCTCCTCCTCTAACAAACTGTGTGCTATTACTAATAAACCCCCAAAACATGGTACTGGAACTGGGACGCATGGTAGGACGAAGATACCATAAACCAAATACACCCAGCAAAAACTCCAGTACCTTTGTAACCTTCCTATAAATCAGTTTTACCACAACAAGCAGAATAACTATTCTAATTCTTGCCCCTCTACAGTAAACACTATGTGTTAGGGACAACACTGGTGCTATTTCTGGGTAAGAAAATAAACCTAAGGACCAGAAAGGTATTAAAACCTCAAAAAAGACTGGGGAACAGAAATACAGGAATGCCTCCACCCCAAGAGACATAATCAATTCAAGCAGCAACGTGACTACTGACTGCTTTATCCAAACACAGAGTAAGTGCAATCAAAATGCAATCAGTACAAGTTTTTTCCACTTTCTGGAGCCACGTGTTGGGCATCAATTAATGCATTTGTCTTGATTTAGGGCAAATTTGGGAAGAAACCTCCATATGGAGTCCCTCTAGAAAGCAAATCCGAATGACCCCTCCCCTCAACTGGTCCGGGACAGAAAAATTTCCTTGGAGGAAAGTGGAAAAAAGTTGTTTATTTAACAGTCAAAGCACTCCCCAGCACAACAAATGAACAGTACTAAACAACCAAACCTCTCATCGTTCTGCAGAGATGACAAATTCAGAAAGTCTCTCCTGTGGGCTGTAGCTTGCTCAGTGTTTGTCAGTCCCTCTGGTGCTGGGCAATGCTGTGGCCCAGGCCAGGCCTGGTGGGCCACAGGTGTGAGCTCTTGGTGCCTTTTTGGGTTTCTAGTCCAGAGCAGGTTCAAACAGTTCTAAGAAAAAGGAAAAAAACCCACAGTCCTGAGGACTTCTCTGCCTCAGCTAGCCAAAAACTAACAAAAAGCAAAGGAGAGCTCTCTCTCACCATCCACACTGTAGACAATACAGGCTGTGTGTGAAGGAAAGCTGAAAACTCTTATCTTTATGTTTAGAAAACCACTGCTTCAGACATTCCACCACTTATCCTTCACTCTCAGATACAGTTTTAATGGTGAAAAACTTGTTTCTGAGCTTAACAGAGAAATGCGGATAGAATTCAGCATCAACCCAGGACATCTCCTCAACATCCCTGATGTCAGTTTGCAGAAGGCATTTAAAAATCCAAAGACAGCCATTGCTCTCTATGGTGGAAGCTTGTGTCTGGATGCTGTCCCAGATGGTAAAGGAAGGAAGGACACATTGATTTCGTGTGAGTTTGATGTGCCTGATGTGGGGAAAGCAGAAGGTGCTGCCCTTCACTGACTTCCTTGGAGAGCCTTTTGCTAAGAGACCATCTGCCGAAAGACAACAAGTACACTGAGTGAGTTGGAAATCAAGTCTAGGTGCAGTTCTTTCCTGGGGATGTAGCCGAGAAGCTTTGTGTTTAGGTTCAGATGACAGGAGAGTCAGAATGTTGCAGTAGGTAGTCTTACGAAGGAATGTGCACGAGCCAGGCCTCAATCAGCAGAAGCAATGCTTTAGGAGTGCCTCCCTGCTTGGATGGTGCTCTATGTGAGAAGTAGTTGACCATATGCCCCTGGGAGAAGGAAAGCGCAACAGGATACAAAGGGCAAAGAATGAAGCCGATGCGCACCATGCTGGTGTGCACAGTGTCCTGCCTGTTAGAGAAGCGTGCATCCACGCTGGCAAGTCGTAAGGAAGCATTTCAATGAGAGCAACTTGTGCTGCTGCGCATTTCTCCTGCAGCCCTCTGTGGAAATAATTGTAGCTTGCCTTTCGGGTCTAAGAGGCAGGGAACACGAATGCAGTCAAAATGCAGCGGAGCAGGGAAGGATACGGTGATTTTGTGTGAGTTTGATGTGCCTCACGTAGGGAAAGCAGAAGGTGTTGCCCTGCACTGTCTTTTCTTTGGTGAGCATTTTCCTAAGAGAGTAGCTGCCGCAAGATGGCGAGTGACTTGTGAAAGTGGGAAAATGTGTGTAGACGCAGTTCTTTCCTGGGGATGTAGCCAAAAAACTTTATGTTTTGATTCAGATGACAGGAGAGGCAGAATGCTGCAGTCGGTAGTCTTCTGAGTATATGCACAAGCTAGGTGTGTTTCGGCAGAAGCAATGCTTTAGGAGCGCTTTGCTGCCGGGATGGAGCTCTGTGCAAGAAGTTATCTGCAATTTACACACGGGAGAGGGAAAGCCTGGCAGGATTCAAAGGGTGAAAAATGAAGCTGCGGTGCCCCAGAATGGTGTGTGCAGTGTCCTGCCTCTTAGGGAAGCATGCATCCACACTGGCAAGTGGTAAAGAAGCATTTCAACAAGAGCAACTTGTGGTGCTGTCCATTTCTCCAGCAGTACTCTGTGGAAAGAATTGTAGCTTGCCTTTTGGCTCACAGATGTAGAGAAGATGAACACAGTCTTAGATGCAGTGGAGGAGGGAAGGACACGGGGATTTCGTGTGAGTTCGATGTGCCTGACGTAGGGAAAGCAGGAGGTACGGCCCTCCACTGACTTTTCCTAGGTAAGTATTTTGCTAAGAGAGCAATTGCCAAAAGATGGCGAGTGAGCTGCAAGAGTGGGAAATGATGTCTAGGGGCAGATCTTTCCAGGGGATGTAGCCAAGAGTCTTTGCATTTAGATTCAGACAACAGGAGAGGTCGAATGCTGTGGTAGGTAGTCTGCCGAAGGAACGCGTGTGAGTTCGGCGTGTTTTGGCAGAAACAATGCTTTAGGAGCACTTTTCAGCAGGGACGGTGCTCGGTTCAAGAAGTAGTGGACAATTTGCCTCCAGGAGAAGGCAAGTGCGGCAGGATACAAAGGGCGAAGAACGAAGCCGTGGCCCACCAAGCTGATCTGCACAGCGTCTTGCCTGTTAGAGAAGAATGCATCCACACTGGCAAGTCGTAAAAGAACATTTAAAGGAGAACTACTTGTGCGGCTGCGTATTTCTCCTGCAGTCCTCTGTGGAAAGAATTGTAGCTTGCCTTTCAGCTCACAGATGCAGAGAACACCAACACCATCGCAGATGCAGTGGAGGAGGGAAGGACATGGTGATTTCATTAGAGTTTGATGTGCTGGATACGGGGCAAGAAGTAAGTGCTTCCCTGAACTTGCTTTTCCTTGGAGACCTTTTTGCTATGAGAGCAGATGCTGAATGACAGCGAGTGAGCTTTGAGAGTGGGAAAAGATNGGACAATTTGCCTCCAGGAGAAAGCAAGTGCGGCAGGATACAAAGGGCGAAGAACGAAGCCGTGGCCCACCAAGCTGATCTGCACAGCGTCTTGCCTGTTAGAGAAGAATGCATCCACACTGGCAAGTCGTAAAAGAACATTTAAAGGAGAACTACTTGTGCGGCTGCGTATTTCTCCTGCAGTCCTCTGTGGAAAGAATTGTAGCTTGCCTTTCAGCTCACAGATGCAGAGAACACCAACACCATCGCAGATGCAGTGGAGGAGGGAAGGACATGGTGATTTCATTAGAGTTTGATGTGCTGGATACGGGGCAAGAAGTAAGTGCTTCCCTGAACTTGCTTTTCCTTGGAGACCTTTTTGCTATGAGAGCAGATGCTGAATGACAGCGAGTGAGCTTTGAGAGTGGGAAAAGATGTCTAAGCACAGTTCTTTCCTGGGGATGCAACTGAGAAGATTTGCATTTAGATTCACACAACAGGAGAGGCAGAATGCTGCAGTAGGTAGTCTTCTGAATGAATATGCACAAGCCAGGCGTGTTTTGGCAGAAGTAATGCTTTAGGATTGCTTTGCTGCCGGGATGGAGCTCTGTGCAAGAAGTTGGCAACGATTCACTCCCATGGGAAGGAAAGTGTGGCAAGATGCAAGGGGAAAAGAATGAAGCTGCGGTGCCCCGGGATCATGTGTGAAGTGTCCGGCCTGTTGGAGAAATGTGCATCCAGACTGGCGAGTTGTAAGGATGTATTTANTCCTTGGAGACCTTTTTGCTATGAGAGCAGATGCTGAATGACAGCGAGTGAGCTTTGAGAGTGGGAAAAGATGTCTAAGCACAGTTCTTTCCTGGGGATGCAACTGAGAAGATTTGCATTTAGATTCACACAACAGGAGAGGCAGAATGCTGCAGTAGGTAGTCTTCTGAATGAATATGCACAAGCCAGGCGTGTTTTGGCAGAAGTAATGCTTTAGGATTGCTTTGCTGCCGGGATGGAGCTCTGTGCAAGAAGTTGGCAACGATTCACTCCCATGGGAAGGAAAGTGTGGCAAGATGCAAGGGGAAAAGAATGAAGCTGCGGTGCCCCGGGATCATGTGTGAAGTGTCCGGCCTGTTGGAGAAATGTGCATCCAGACTGGCGAGTTGTAAGGATGTATTTAAATGAGAGCAACTTGTGCTGCTGCAAATTTCTCCTGCGGTACTCTGTGGAACGGATTGCAGCTTGCCTTTTGGGTCTGGGATGCAGAGAAGACGAAAACCATCATAGAAGCAGTGGGGGGGAGAAAGACATGGTGATTTTGTGTGAGTTTGATGCGCTAAACACCGGGCAAGAAGGAATTGCTTCCCTGCAATGACTTTTCCTGGGAGAGTCTTTTGCGAGGAGAGGAGCTGCAGAAAGACGGCAAGTGAGCTGCGAGAAGCAGAATGCTGTGGCACGCAGAATGCTGAAAGGAAGTGCATGAGCCAAGCCTGTTTCTGCCGAAGCAATGCTTTAAGATCTCTGTGCTACCGGCAGCGGTTCTCTGTGCTACCAGCAGCAGTGCTCTGTGCGACAAGTACTGGAAAATTTACCTCCAGGAGAAGGAAAGCGCAACAGGATGCAAAAGGAAAAGAACGAAGTTGCGGTGCACCATGGTGGAGTGCAAAGCATCCTGCCTGTAAGAGAAGTGTACATCCACACTGGCAAGTCGTAAGGAAACATTTCAACGAGAGCTACTCGTGGTATTATTAGTTTCTCTTGCAGTGCACTCTGTGGAAAAGCTTGCAACACTCTTTTCAGCTCTGAGATGCAAGAACATGAGCAAAGTGGTAGATGCAGTGGGGAAGGGAAGGACATTGTCATTTGGTGTGGGTTTGATGTGCCTGACGTGGGGAAAGCACTAGGCACTGCCCTGCACTGACTTTTCTTTGGAGAGCCTTTTTCGAGAAGAGCAGACGTCGAAAGACGGCAAGGGAGCCGCAAGAAGCAGAATGCTGTGGTACGTAGTCTGCAGAAATGAGGTGCACAAGCCAGGTGTGTTCCTGCCAAAGCAATGCTTTAGGAGCTCTGTGTGGCCATCACCGGTTCTCTGTGTGAAAAGTACTGGACAATTCACCTCCGAGAGAAGGAAAACGTGACAGGATGCAAAAAGCAAAGAACAAAGTAGCGGTGCACCAGGCTGGTGTGCACAGCCTCCTGCCTGTAAGAGGAGCGTGCATCCACACTGGCAAGTCGTAAGGAAGCTTTTCAATGAGAGCTACTCGTGGTATTACTAGTCTCTCTTGCAGTGCTCTGTGGAACAGTTTTCAGCACTCTTTTCAACTCTGTGATGCAGAGAACATGAACACAGTAGATGATTCAGTAGGGAAGGGAAGGGCACTGTGATTTCGTGTGAGTTTTATGTGTCTGATGCAGGGAAAGCACAGGCGCTGCCGTGCACACTCTTTTCATTGAAGAGTCTTTGGCAAGGGGAGGAGATGCCAAAAGACGGCAAGTAAGGTGCGAGTCGCAGATGGCTATGGTACATAGTGCGCAGAAAGGAGATGTGTGATTCAGGCGTTTTTCTGAGGAATCAATGCTTTAGGAGTGCTGTGCTGCCAGCACGGAGAATCTGTGTGACAAGTACTGGACAATTCACCTCCGGGAGGGGGAAAGCACGACAGGATGCAAAAGGCTAAGAAAAAATCCGTGGTGCAGCAGACTGGTGTGCACCGTGTCCAGCTGTAAGATAAGTGTGTATTCACACTGGCAAGTCCTAATTAAGCATTTAAACGAGAGCTTCTTGTGGTATTACTAGTTTCTTTTGCAGTGCTGTGTGGAAAAGCTTTCAGGACTCTTGGGCTCTGAGCTGCAAGAACACGAACACAGTAATAGATGCAGTAGGGAAGTGAAGGACACTGTGATTTGGTGTGAGTTTGATGTGCCTGACGTAGGAAAAGCACCAGGCCCTGCCCTGCACTGACTTTTCCTTGGAGAGCCTTTTTTCGAGGAGAAGAGCTGCCGAAAGATGGCAAGTGAGTTGGGAGAAGCTGAATGCTGTAGTACATAGTCTGCAGAAAGGTGGTGTACATGCCAGACGTGTATCTGCCGAAACAATGCTCTAGGAGCACTCTGCTGCAGACGCCAGTGCTCTGTGTGACAAGTACTAGACAATTCGCCTCTGAGAGAAGGAAAGCACGACAGGAGGCAAATAGCAAAGAACGAAGCCGCGGTGCACCATGGTAGTGCACACAGTGTCCTGCTTGTAAGAGAAATCNTGACTTTTCCTTGGAGAGCCTTTTTTCGAGGAGAAGAGCTGCCGAAAGATGGCAAGTGAGTTGGGAGAAGCTGAATGCTGTAGTACATAGTCTGCAGAAAGGTGGTGTACATGCCAGACGTGTATCTGCCGAAACAATGCTCTAGGAGCACTCTGCTGCAGACGCCAGTGCTCTGTGTGACAAGTACTAGACAATTCGCCTCTGAGAGAAGGAAAGCACGACAGGAGGCAAATAGCAAAGAACGAAGCCGCGGTGCACCATGGTAGTGCACACAGTGTCCTGCTTGTAAGAGAAATCTGCATCCACACTGGCAAGTCGTAATGAAGCATTTCAACAAAAGCTACTGGTGGTATTACTAGCGTCCCTTGCAGCGCTCTCTGGAAAAGTTTGCAGGACTCTTTTCAGCTCTGAGATGCAAAGATCCCGAACACAGTGGTAGAGGCAGTGGGGAAGGGTAGGGCAATGTGATTTGGTGTGAGTTTGATTTGCCTGACATGAGGAAAGCACCAGGCACTGACCTGCACTGACTTTTCCTTGGAGAGCCTTTTGAGAAGAGAAGAGCTGCTGAAAGACGGCAACTGAGTTGTGAAAAGGAGAATGCTGTGGTATGTAGTCTGCAGAAAGGTACTGTACACGCCCGGCGTATTTCTGCCGAAGCAACATTTCAGAAGTGCTGTGCTGCCAGTGCCGGTGCTCTGAGTAACAAATACTGGAAAATTCGCCTCCAGGAGAAGGAAAACACCACAGGATGCAAAAGGCAAAGAACAAAGTAGCGGTGCACCAGGCTGGGGTGCACAGCATCCTGCTTGTATGAGAAATGTGCATCCATACTGGCAAGTCGTAAGGAAGCATTGCAATGAGATCTACTTTTGGTATTACTAGTCACTCTTGCAGTGCCCTGTGGAAAACCTTGAAGCACTCTTTTCGGCTCTTCGATGCAGAGAACACGAACACAGTAGTAAAACCAGAGGGGAAGGGAATGACACTGTGATTGGGTGTGAGTTTGATGTGCCTGACGTGGGGAAACACCAGGCGCTGCCCTGCACTGTCTTTTCCTTGGGGAGACTTTTGCGAAGAGAAGAGCTGCCGAAAGATGACATGTTAGTTGGGAGAAGCAAAATGCTGTGGCACGTAGTCGGCAGAAAGGTGGTGCACAAGCCAGGCGAGTTTCTGCCGAAGCAATGCTTTAGGAGCTCTGTGCTGCTGGCACCGGTGATCTGAGTGACAAATACTGGACAATAGGCCTCTGGGAGAAAGAAAGCGCGACAGGATGTAAAAGGCAAAGAACGAAGCTGCGGTGCACCAGGGTGGTGCACACAGTGTCCTGCTTGTATGAGAAATGCGCATCCACAATGGCAAGTCATTAGGAAGCATTTCAACGAGAGCTACTTCTGGTATTACTAGTCTACCTTGCAGTGCTCTCTGGAAAAGCTTGCAGCATTCTACTTAGCTCTCCAATGCAGAGAACACAAACACAGTGTGGAAGGGAAGGACACTGTGATTTGGTGTGAGTTTGATGTGCCTGACGTGGGGAAAGCACCAGACTCTGCCCTGCACTGACTTTTCCTTGAAAAGCCTTTTGAGAAGTGAAGAGCTGACGATGGATGACATGTTAGTTGGGAGAAGCAAAATGCTGTTGTACGTAGTCTGCAGAGAGGTGGTGGACAATCCAGGCCTGTTTCTGCTGAAGCAAAGCTCTAAGAGCACTATGCTGCCGGCTCCAGGGCTCTGTGTGACGAGTACTGGACAATTCACTTCTGGGAGAAGGAAGGTGCCATAGGACGCAAAAGGCAAAGAAGGAAGCCATGGTGAACCAGGGCGGTGTTAGCAGCACCCTACTTTTATGAGAAATGTACATCTCTTGTGGTGCGTGTTTTCGATGATTATTTATATACTTTTATATCAAGGTCTCGCTTTTATATTCAGTTGGTATGCTCCTAGTTTCCC
>VZTB01011864.1:64857-82155 GCA_013397245.1 Thryothorus ludovicianus | reverse complement strand
GGGGGAGGGAAATGGTTATTGTTTAGTGAATACCAGTGTGGATCTGCTGAGCAGCAGCTCTGGGAGATAGGCAGGATAAAGGAGATGGTTTCTTCCCTCTTCCCCATGTCATGCCAGGAGCACACTTGGGCATTTTTCAGCAACTTAAAATTCAGAGTGAAAGAGCAAAGAGGGAAAGAAAATACGAAGATCAACAAAACTAGATGGGAGACACAAGCTGTGGGATTTGTTCTTGAAACTTTGAATGGGGAAGATTGCTTGGGGATTGGGGTGGAAAAGGGGAAACTTGGTAATTTTGGGGGTTATTACCAGTCCTGGTGGTATCCAGAGCAGTGAGGTGCACTGAATTCCTTTAAGGCTGGAATAAAGAAAGGCCATCATCCTGTGAAGAGTGGTGGATTGAAGGATGATCTGGAAAAAAATGTGGATGTTTAAAGACAGGGAAATGTAAAATGCAGAGGAGTTGAATGAAAGTAGGGCAGCTGTTCAATTGTTTTGATTTAGGTACATAGTTATCTTTTTCTTCCTGTTTCTACTCAGTTCCTCAGTGTCCAGATTCCACATCAACCTTAACCACATAGAGCAAACATTGCCTGAAAAATGTACCAAATATACGAAGACTTACCTGTTCTCTACTCATTTCTTCAAAACATTTTGACTGCTAGAAGCTCTGAAAAAGGGTTTGGGGTGTATTTGTGGGCAAAATCCTCCCAGCTGCTTCCCTCTGATCCTGCATTTCTCCTTTTCTTTCTGCTCTCAGACCACCTGTATTTGGGACATGGCTCCTTCTGTTTAGCCCAGATTCTCTTTTGTGAATTGAAGTATTTTTCTTCAGGTGAAAAGCAGCCTTAGTTTGGCTTTTAGTCCTTTTTCAATCTTGCTTTGTCTAACTTTGTTAAAGAGCAAAGACTTCTTATGGCAAAATTAATATATTAACTCAGAACTCACCTCTGTGGAGTGTTTTCTTTGGAAGGTAGTAATGCATTTAGGTTAAATTAATTAATTGTAACTTAAATTGCTCCTTAATATTCCCCCTGCCCTTTGCAGTGTTAGTACATGGGGAAGCTGTAGTTTAGAGCAAAACCTTAAACATCTCTGTGAAGAATACAGCCTTGGCCAACTGTGCTATTTCTGTTACTCTTGGGATTAATTGCAAACCTGCTTTATCCTGTACGTGTTTCTTTCTCCTGTATGGTAGGGAATTGTAAACAGGTAACATTTGGTTGAAGTTGTGTGGAAGTGGTTGAAGCATGAATAAATTTTGGGTTAGCAAATGAATTTATGAGTGCTTAGTGCAAGATTCCCATTACGTTAGTGTTCAGGTTTAAAAAATGTTAAAAAGATAAAACGGGGTTTTTGAGAAAAATCTGGTACCCAGTGTCATTAGTGAGCTTTCTTCATCTGAATTTACAGTAAATTTAGGATTGTTTCTAGAAAGAAATATAATTCTGCTGAATTTTAGATTTTCTCTAATATCTTGAAATGACAAATACTTGTTACTAGTGTGTTCAGGTGTTTAAGGCATATGACTAAAGCCAAGCATTATACTGATTTAAAAATAAAAATACAGAAGTTGAAACTGCTAATTAGGTCAGAGGAGATTGGCAGTAAATAACAGAGCAGGTGGGGTTTTACTCCAGAGCAGTTTGGAGTGTGGGGCACAAGTGGGAAATTCACATTTCTGTGGAAGCACAAAGCCTGCACATGTAATCCCACTTGTGCAGGCAGCTGGGGGTGTGTGCTCCTCAACCTTCACACCTGGGCTGCCAAACTTCAGGAGGGACCCAAAATTCAGATAATTGGAGTTCATGGGAGCACCAACCGTGCTGTGCTTTGTGCATTCAAAAGCACATCCATCAGCGGCCGCAGCAGGACCTCACTGGAGTCACTCCCTGGTGATTTTGTCTCAGTGTGTGGCTGATAGTGCAAATTATTTTGAGTTTCCTGATGCTACAATTCCTTAGTAGGTACTCAGTTGATCCAGTTGCACTTGCTATTAAATACAGGCATAAATAGCAAATTCAGCTACTTAGGGCTAAGTTAAACTGAGTTGACTGAACCTGTTGATAAAATCGTAGGGCTTTGGTAGTAGATTCAATTCTTGAACTGCATTTGTAGTAAAAGTGCACAACACTTTTTTTTTTCTAGTTTCAGTTTTGGCACTAGATTTTATCCTGGAGTTCTTAAATATTCTTCATCCTGTTCTTTTTCTATTAAGGTTAATGTTGAAGAAGGAAAATGCGGAAGTCGCCATTTGACAAGTTTTATAAATGAGAATTATTTGAAGCTCAGGAATAAGTGAAGCTGAAATTTGAAAAAAAAGAAAGTGAATGCATGCTAATTATCAGACCAGAAGTCCCACTTGTAGAATATTGAGCAATTTGTGTGAAGTGGGGAAGATGAAAGAAGTCAGAATTTGAAACGGAAGAATGAAGAAAAGGAATAAAAATGAAGTTAAGATAAGAAGTAATCTGGAATCTGAAAGCACTACGCTAAGTAATTACTAGTCTGTTTATGTGTCCCTGTATATTTTGCTAAACATGCATGCATTATCTGTTTAATAGCAAAAGTACATGCAGGGTAAAGAAGTGTCTACCAGGGAAAAAAAAAATAAAAACCTCCTTAAAAATCTAGGCAGTGCTAATGCCGACTGCCCGGACACATAGCTATGAATATTTACCATTTATTTCACTGGAGCTTGTTTACAGCCCCTAGGTGAACAAGGAATTGTGTACAAATTAGGCTTTCAATATCTGCGTGCAGGAATCCCGTTCTGCTTCCAGAAGCGGAAGTGCTCATGGGTCTGGCAAGTCGGGGAGGCACACCCCTGCAAGATCTCGCTCTAAGGAGGATTCCAGGCGCTCCAGGTCAAAATCTAGATCCAGGTCTGAATCCAGGTGAGTTTGCTTCTTTTACCTCTTCCTCCTCCTCACTAGTCAGATGATTGGCAGAGGTGGCCCAGCTGGATCTTCTGTGGATGCAGAATAAAAAGGGGCGTGTGTGGTTTCAGGATTGGGAGAGCCAAATTCTATAAATTTAGATAATTTTGCTGCTTCTTAGTTAAATCAGCTATGTAGGTTTGTATCCTTGCTGATACATTTTGGAAGTGCCTGCCTTTTATTGTATCTGAGCATGGAGTGCTAGGTCTTAGTATTTTTGTGCATTAACAGAGCTTGGTGCATCAGCAGATGTCCCTTTTTAAGCCACATTTGTGTATTATGTTTCTTCACTGGAAGCAGTGATGTTCCTGGAGTAGTGAAAAGAAGCAGCAGAGATAAATGTGAATTTCACAGTCTGACAATATATTTTGAATATATTGATTTAACTTGAAAATTAACAGCTTGAATATTAGACAGCTCTGCAGGCTCTCCAGAAAAGTGGAGAATTTGCTTGTTGTATTTGTTATGTGGCAGGACAAACATCCACGTGCCTATTGCACTGTATTACCTCTCCTGATACTCACTGCCAAGGAAGCTGTGTGCAGGGTCAGAATTCCCCTTAAAAGAGTAGACTGCTGAGACAGAAATCGATGTGTTGATCATTTCTTTACTCATTTGTAGGCATTCAGGCTAAAAAAAAAAGGTTTCAGCAGTGTTGTTTCAGGTGAGCTGTTCACAGCACACTTTGTATGTGAACAAGCAGTGAAATGCCAAAGGCTGGGGGGCAGGCTGGAGGAAAATACTGTGCTGTCAGCAGTCACCCACGGTTGAAAACACTATAAAATAGTGTGTTAAATCTTGCAAGATCAAACAGAAAGGCTTTTGTGAGAAGGAAGGTAGTTGGGAATCTCTGACAGCAGAAGAATGAGGTTTTTTGTTTAATTCAGGCACAGTTACAAGTGTCATATCATGCACCTGGCAGTCCCTGTAGTGTAAGAAGAAATGTGTCAAATAAAAAGAATAAATACTTGTTAGAGCAGTACCATCACAGAGAGTGGGATGGGAGTGCCAGCAGTGAGAGGTGATGGAGCAGCTCAGGAAGGGCCCAGCTCCTGCTCAGAACATTCAGCTCTGGGCTCAGGCCCTGCTCTCAGGGCTTTATCCAGTTGGAGTTTGAAAACCTCGAGGGAGAGAGGCTGCAGAGCACCTTTGGGGAACGTTTTAATACTAGAACAACAAAGTCAGGACACCCTCACAGCATATTCTTCTGCCCCTTAGTCCATGTAACTCCAGGCATTCCATACTCTTTAAAACATTTCCCACTTGCAGAATAACCACAGTACTGAGTAAAAATGCAGTCACAGTTGGTACACAATTCTGAAGAAGAAAATATAAGATGTAGAATTTATGAGAGACCTGACAAATCTTATTTTTGCAGTAAACAGTGTTTAGATAATACCCTGGCAACTGGCTTTCTGCTTTCTGCTGACCAAAAAGTAGAAGTTTGTAACTACCATGGCTTCCTGAGCATTTAACAGCTGTCTTGAAGATGCCTATGGCTGGAAATAATGGCATTACATGCCAGAGTTAGTGTTGATTAGTAGATTTGGACAGAATTGTGTCGAGGCACATATTTAGAAACAACATACTTTAATCTCTGTTCAGTGCTGTCACACGTTGGGATGTGGTCATGGGCAGATCATTGAGCTCTGGCTTTCCCCAGAGAAATAACCCTGTGATAACTTCTATATTTCCTGGTAGTTTCTGTTGCAAATGTATTTTTGAGTTACCAGCTTTATAAATTAAACTTTGATTTGGGAACCAACCTGTGTCCTGGTGTTTTTATCAGTTGGGGTGTGGATATACTTGATTTTAAAATCTACTTTTATTGAAGTTTATAGCTCCTGTCTTTGGCTGATACCATTCTGGTATCTGAAATATCAGTTCTGTGTTTGCCTTAATTATTTTTTTCCCCTGTATCAGTGGCTGAAATGTGGCTGTGTGCATGTGTGGAGCTGCTTCTTTTGTTACTGATATTATAATTTCTCTCTTTTTTTTACCGTTTTCCCAGCTTCAGGAAAGTTCTCTCTTTTTTTTTTTATTTTGTTGCCAAAAATAATGGTTTTTTTATAAATACATAGTGAGAAGTGCTGTAATGGGACATGCTGAATTAATTCTCCTGGACATGAATATGCATTTCAAGTTGAGCTTCTCTGGCTCTCTCCTGATGAGGTTGGAGATGTTTTTTGAGGAGATAGATTGAACAGTTTGGATGTCTGATGACACTTGGTGAGAAATCCTGGAAGAAGCTGTTAAATGCTCAGGAGTAAAAGCAGTTCAGGTTCAGAGCTTCCCTCATGCCAGGGGGGTGGTGCAGCTGTGGAATTAGAGGGAGGGCACATTTAATACACAAGAGCCTGAAAATCAGCAATTTGTGACTCAGATCCACTGACTGTTACACTGTTTATTGCACTTCTTAGCCTTGCAGGGGTTTTTCTTTGGAGTGGAGTGCAGTGCAGGTTACTCAGTGCAGCCATCAGCTGACCAAGATCAGGTGTAGTAAGCCCCGTGTGAGTGCCCAGCTTCTCCTCTAGGATTGGCTGTGTTGGCAAGGCTGAGGCTTTGGGAAAGGGAATTGAAGAGTTTCAGTCAGACTCTCATGTCCACAGAGCTCATGATGTCAGAAAATATATTTGGGGGGAAAAAAAATCTAGTGAGCAGTTGCACCTTTGCATAAATGCACTTGAGAGCAAACATGTAAATATTCATGAACATGCAGTGCTAAAAAACTGCTGAAATACCTGCAGGTAAATGAGCCAGCTCAGGCTTGAGTTCTCCAGATTGTGTTCACTCTGTGTCAGGAGCATTTGCCAGACTTTAAAGAGTGCATTTGCTTCTCATGTCACCCAAGACAGCACTAAGAGAGTGCCCCCCTCAGTGGTGCATGCTTTGTGTTAAAACCTATTTAATGTTCCCTTTGTCTGATAAGTGTGAAAACTTGTTTTTACCTGAACACTGAATATTCTAGGCACTAGTGTGTCACACCCAGTAGCTTTGTTAAGGGAAGAGCTGGCTGTGATCAAGTCCAAGTTCCTGGACTGCAGCAGGAATTCCCTGAGAGCATCTGCAGTAACCTGATAGTAAAGATTTAGCACACAATCCTTGAGAGTAGTGAGTAAGTGGATTGTAGCTGAGGTATGTGGCACTGCAGGATTTTGGAAGACAATTATTAGAGCTCTTTGTGACTCTCTGGATTTTTGAAACACCCCACCAAGCCCAACGCTGTACGTTTCTCTTCTTTGCCTCAGGTCTAGGTCGAGGAGGAGTTCTCGCAGACACTACACGCGCTCGCGCTCGCGGTCCCGCTCGCACAGGCGCTCCAGAAGCAGATCGTACAGTCGGGACTACCGGCGGCGGCACAGTCACAGCCACTCCCCCATGTCTACTCGGAGACGCCACATTGGGAACCGGGTACGTGTGGGAGGGATGAGCCACGCTGCTGGGTGTGTCCTGGGACCAGTCTGTGTGCCCTGAGAAACTCTGAGGGATTTTGTGAAAGGCTTGTGTTCCTGTAGGTTTAATCTGTTTCTGTCTGTTAGCAGCTGACCCAGATCACAACTTGAAAAATACTTTGCTCTGCAAATAAACCCAATTTCATTCTTATATCTGTGTCCCTTTAGGCAAATCCTGATCCAAACTGTTGTCTGGGAGTGTTTGGGCTGAGTCTGTACACTACGGAGCGAGACCTGCGGGAGGTTTTCTCCAAGTATGGGCCCATTGCCGACGTTTCCATCGTGTACGACCAGCAGTCGCGGCGCTCCCGGGGCTTCGCCTTCGTCTACTTCGAGAACGTTGAGGATGCCAAGGAAGTAGGTCGGGGTGTGTTTGCTGGGCTCTGAGCTCCTGGGGTGCAGGTTCTGTCACAAGGGAAACTCATAGCCTGAAAAATATCTGGAATCTCACTGTCGTGGAAGTTGGGCTTACGGGTGCTGCGGGATGAATTGGGAATTCTGTAGTTAGCCAGTAGAGAATCCTGCGCTCATGCCTGTCATTGTAGAGCTGGAACAAGGCTTATATTCTGCATAAGCTCCACCCCAGAAAGTCTCCAGTCTTTTCCACATCTGGCATGAAGGCTTCCATGTTGGGTTGGAGCTTGATGGATCTTACTACTTGGCAGACAAAAAAACCCCAAAACACAATTGTTTTTGATGCTTTACTTTTTATTTGTGACTGTTACTATATTCAAGGTTATGGTAGTTTAAAGGATATGTGGTGCTCTTTTAACCTGTAAATGTTTTGTTGTGTGGTGGAGTAGTTCCATCTCCCTACATCAACATGATCAAATGTTACTCTTAATCGTGTTGGAGGCACTGAAACAATTCCTCAGTGATGTTCCATTCAGGATTTTATTGCCACAGAAGTCACATTTTCAGTGGTTACTGGCACTTCAGTCCAGCTGGCCTAGAATGTCTTACACAGTACATTCACTGTAAGATGTGACACTCAGATCTGCCTCTAAACTGAACCATTTTTTAGGACATTTTAACACTTAAAGCAGTGGTTATAAATTCATATTGCTGCTAATTCATACCTGCAGCTGATGCTCTTCTGTCACTCCTTAGGCAAAGGAACGTGCCAATGGAATGGAGCTGGATGGAAGAAGGATCCGGGTAGACTTTTCCATAACAAAAAGACCTCACACACCTACCCCTGGAATCTATATGGGAAGACCCACTTAGTAAGTTTTATCTGTGGTTTTGGTTGGGTTTTTTTTTTCTCCCCAACCAGTACAGGATAGGATTCATTGTTTTGTAAAAACTCCTGTTTCTTCTGTGAGAGACCTCATTCTGAGTGGTTTTCTGAGTTGTGTTTCCTTGTTTATGGCTGCTCTGCTGTACACTGAAAACACTAGATAATATCAATAGTAACACATGCATCAACAGGAAGGTATTTTGACAATTTCTAAGTTATTTTAAGTAGTTTTCCTGTGTACCTTCAGAATGTTCTTTGCAAGCTCAGGTTTCCAAGAGTGAGTGAACAAATTCTAGTTGAGGAGCTGCATAGCTCTGTTAACATTTGGGATTAGCAGTTTGCTCTGTTCACACACTGCACTTTCCACTTCCAGTTGCCAACAGTGTAAATTGTTTTCCCAAATCATTCCCCAGTTGGTTTCCCAAGACTTTCAGCTTGCTTGTGGTTATGGTGATGTTGTATTGAGACTACAGTTTTCTGATTATTTTAGTCAGGAAGTTGATTGAACAGGAGCTTTTCCAGAGTTAAAAGTGAATGAAGACTGTTCTCAGAATGGAATTCCCCATATGACTGTGATACCAAAAGGTTGAGGAAAATAACTGAAAGTTCAAGCATTTGAAAATAATTGTTTAATTGTTTAGTTATTATTTAAGAATTATTTAATTATTCTGTTCCCACCTGCAGTGGTGGGAAAACAGGAGTGCTCACAGTCTTCCAGCTGTGAGGATGGGAAGCAATAATCTAGTTTAAATAGTGTGAATTTAGCAACTGCAGGCAAAATTAATGTTTTGTATCTTAGCACATGCAATTTCCTTCACTCTTGCAGTGGCAGCTCACGGCGACGAGATTACTACGACCGAGGCTATGACAGAGGCTACGATGACCGTGACTATTACAGCAGGTCATACAGGTGAGCATATTTGGAAGGTTTCACTCTTTTCTCAACTCTGCTTTCTCATCTGCCTGTGCAGGCACTAGGCAGTTCATCCTACATAATTATTCCAGAATATTTTTGTGCTCGCTGTCATTCTGGAATCTTCCTGTGAAATCTTCACCAAAATGACTGCTCAGTGCAAATCAAATTGGTTGGATTGAAAAACACCTTATGGTGTTTAACTTGTGGCCTGGCTTAGTCCAAGATGTTTTCTGAATCTGCACTAAGTTTTGAAAAACAAAGTGTGTTCTTTGTATTTAGAGTTTAGAATCTTTGGTTCATCTTTTAGCACTGAGGTGGTACAAATTAATATTTGAGTTGGTATTATAGTGTCAACTTCCATTTGAGCACAGTGTAGTAGATTAAAAAGTAGGAAAATTCAGTGGTCCCCAGTATCTCCTGCTGATAATCATGACACTTCAAATGTTGCCAAAGATAAGGAATTGGGGATTGGAGCATAACCTGTTGTGTATTGGACATCTGCATTAAAAGGCTTTTTAAACACCTCTTGTCAGATTGGATGTGTGTGTAATCAAGGTTGGGATGCAGTTGGTTTTCGTGATAAAAAAAATTGGTTTCTGCATTGTCCAGCAAAATCCTTGTCCCCTTCAAAATCCTCACAATTTCTGGGACACTGTTAAGTTGAAAACAAAGATAAAAATTGATTTTTTTCTGTCTGCGCTACCAAACATTCCTGCAGTTGCAGAATTCTGTGTTGAAGTTGCAGTATTGGGTCCAAGTCTTCAGTGCTTAAGTGGTGCCTTGCCATTCTGTCAGGGGTTTGTGGATGTTGTGATTGGGTCAGAAGAGAGCCAGTGAGAGTGACCTGCCTGTGGCAGGGGTGTCCCTAGATGGTGTTTAAGGTCCCTTCCAGCCCAAACCATTCTAGGATTCTGTGAATAAATGTGATGCCACAAATGACTCTTGTGTGGCTGCTTGAAAAATGTCATGATCTGCTTCTTTCCCCTCCTGCAGACATGGGTTGGTTGAGGGAGAGAGAAGTGTTGCTAAGTTGTGAGTGCTACCCTGAGGAAGGAAAAATTGGAATTGTTCAAGATGCAGTGGAGCATTGCATACCCACCCTAAAAATTCCATTGGTAACAATTCCTTTGCATTCCCTGCCCTCTGTAAAAATAAAGCCTTAAGGGAAATGCAGTGTCAAATGGAAATTGTCCTGTTAAAACTTGAGTTTCTCCTTGTTGCTGTGGGAGGCTTAATTTTGCCTGGAAAAGTGTCTGTAAATAAGGGAATAACCTTTAAAAAAAGCAATCCCCCAAAAACAACTGGGGAAGAATTCAAACTTGATTTGGTTTCCTGGTAAAGCTTTACTGATCTGAATCTGAAGAGCTTCCAGCCCAGCCACTCAATCTTAATGCTATATGGTGTTGAATCTGTTCTCTCTAAGAAGTTACATCACAGTTCTTGTTTAGATGTGAACTCTAAAGTGTTAAAATTAAAATCAATGTTAAATGAAGTAATTCAACATCATCCAGTGTAGGAAATAATGTTATCTTGATGTAATTTTCTTACTCTGATGATGGGGGCGTCTTGTACAGTGAAGTTTTTGTTTATATTTTAAATTCTTAAAAGTTGCTCTGCTTTTGTTTTCACAGAGGAGGAGGTGGTGGCGGCGGAGGAGGCTGGAGAGCTGTTCAGGACAGGGATCAGTTTTACAGGTGTGCACTGGATTAGTGGAACTGGGCAGGGAAACACAAAACTTGGGAGTGCCTGGATTGGAGGGGTTTAGGGGGACCTGGCTGTAGCACTGACTGCAAGTCAAGGAAATCTCCCCCTTAGAGAAGTAATTCAGATTAAAAGTGAAGGTGGATTTGGCTTACCCTGCTTGTGTGGGATGCTCCTGGCTTCAGACTAAATTCACATGAAAACAGATTCTGAGTGCAAGAGCTTTTATTTGTTGTGTTAGTCAAAAATAATACTGGCACAAAACCTGGTAACAAAAAGGAGAATTCAGATCTTTGCTTTGTTACCCAGTAGAGGTGTTGATCAGGTCTTCCATGCTTGTTAACTTTCCCAAGTGCATTCCTGAGACCAGGATGGGGTTAGAGCTACCCACATAAAGCTGCTGCCACTCACTCACCTGTGCAAGTTTTAACAAAAGGATTGTTTGTGTCACCCCTGTCACAGGAGGAGGTCACCATCCCCATACTACAGCCGAGGGGGCTACAGATCCCGGTCCAGATCCCGATCCTACTCACCTCGTAAGTAGTCATGGACTCATGGAGTGGCTTGGGAGGGACCTTAAAGCTCATCCCATTCCCCCCCTGCCATGGGCAGGGACACCTTCCTTAGACCAGCTCCTTCCAAGCCCTGTCCAGCCTGGCCTTAGCTAGGCCTGGCCCAGTCGCAGAGTTCACCTCTCAGAAGGAAATTCCCCATTCCTTGAACTTCTGTTGAGCTTCTGTGTCCACTAAGAATGACTTTGGTGTGGATATTTTCTTGAGCCACAGTTCCTCTAATGCTTCATTGAGCAACTGGCAACCTTGAGGACAGAGCAAATATTTAGTTAGGAAAAACCAAGTGAGATAACCGTCCTTGTTTTGAGAATGAGATCCTATTTCTTCCTCCAGAACTCTGTTAACAGGAGTTTGGGAGTTTGGTTATCTCTAGGACACCTGGCTCACATCTGATGCAGGTTTGAGGAGAGGCAGTGGATTTAGCCAGAAATCTCTCAATCAAAGTCTGACTGTTGGGTTTTTGTCTTTCAGGTCGCTATTAAAGCATGACACATAGAGGAATTTCTAGCTACAGCCTTTGAGTTGAAATTGCAAGTTTGTGGACAATATTTTTTATTGTCTTTTGTTTAACCAAGTGACAGTGCCTAGTGAATTAGGTGACTTTTACACCTTTTATGAAGACAAAACTTCTGTGGTGTTCAATGCTGTTTCTTTCTGCATATTTGTGTAGTTTGGTGCTTTGTTTCCAGTTGTGTTTTGAAAGGAGTATGTTTTGCATGTATTTTTTTAGTCTCCATTTTGATTCTTGAAAGGTTTCTATTGTAAAGACAAAAACTATTGAGTTAGTTTTTTTCTACTGATTCCAAGTTATTCCCAAGATCCAAACCTGTGTAAAATGCTTTCCAAAAGCGAAAAAATAAAATAAAAAGACGTTTGATTTTTTCTTTTCCTACTTATTTTTGCCAAGAAAACAAAAGCGCAGAGGTAATCCCAGGGCAAGTTCCATCCATTCCTTCCAGGAAGAGCCAGTCTTTTGGTGTCCCACGAGTAAATTTTACCTCAGGTGCTTCTCAAGTCCATTTCTCATTTGTGAAATCATCACTGAATCCCTCGTTTGGGTGTTCAGCTGTTGCCTCTTGTATTTAAAAAATGTTGGGCAAACTCTTCACATTGTATCTGTCATACCACGTAGTGAATTTGTGCACTTGGATCTGTGAGCTAGTTATTTTTTAATCTTTGTGTTGGAGGAGCTTTCCACATGGGTTTGTGGTGAGAATGTGGGGTTTTGTGGAAATAACAGAGATTTCTAGACTCAAGACTAATGATTTGTATGGACGTAGAAACAAAGTTCGAGGAATGTTGTGTCATCATGTAAGGGAAGGGCTTCAGCTGCCTGGAGAGGAGGTGGCCAGCAGCAGCACACCAGTTATCTAAGGGATTTACAAATTATCCAGGTATTTGTTCAAACTTCCCTGCTTTTACTGTCCAGAGTGGACAAGAGGACCACAGCAGTAATTATTTTAAATTGTCTGAGCAGTGACAGCCTAGTCAGGGCTGAGTTGGCTGCTCCTGGTGATACATTTTTTGGAATGTGTCACGTGGCTCCTGTGCTGAGAGTGTCCCAAATTCCAGTGCCAGGTCCATGCTTGGTGTTAGCATTGCAAGGCCATGGTGCCTCATGGAATCATTTTGTTTGGAAAAGCCCTCTGAAGATGGACTGCAGCCATTCCCCAGCACTGACAACTTGCCCATGTCCCCAAGAGCCACAGGACTTTTAAATCCCTGCAAGCATGGGGACTCCACCACCTCTCAGCTGCTCCTTCCAGTGCCTTTCCATGAAGAAATCCCCCCTGGTGTCCAACCTGAACCTTCCCTGGCACAACTTGAGGCTGTTTCCCCTCGTCCTGTCCCTGTGCCCTGGGGGCAGAGCCTGACCACCCCCATGTGCCCCCTCCTGTCAGGGAGTTGTTCAGAGCCAGGTTCCCCCTGTGCCTCCTTTGCTCCAGGCTGAGCCCCTTTCCCAGCTTCTTCAGCCATTCCTGGTGCTCCACCTCCATTCCCTTCCCTGGACACATTCCAGCCCCTCAATGTTGTTGTGAGGACCAGAGGCTCAGATCCAGATGGAAATTCCAAGGGTGCCAGGGGAAATGGGTGCTGTCTGTGAGCAGCAGCTTGCTGAGGTGCAGGCCCTGTTCCATATTAAAGCTGTTCCTGGGCTTGGGGGAGGCAGCTGCTGTGGCTGCCGTGGTGAGAGCCTGTTCAGCACCTCCTGCTGCTGAATCATCCCCAGGGCTCAGTCCAGGCACAGCCTGGGCTCTGATGCTCCCAGGGTGTACTGTTGCCCTGTGGCACGGCTGCCAGTGGCTGTGGGGTGTGGTTGTGCTGGAGCCCACAGCTGGCTGGCCTGGTGCTGTGCCAGCAGTGAGGCAGCAATTATCCATGGGAGGGGGGAGCCTGCCCTGACCCCCAGCATGGATCCCACCAGGGCAGGGAGGAATCCTCTGCTGGAGCAGCATCTGCTGGCTGGATGTGACAGGCTGTGCCCTTTCCTGACCTGCTTTCCTGTCAGCAGAGGACAAATAAAAACCTGGGAAGCACGTGGAGGGGAAAAAGGAAACCAGGAACTGTTTGTGCCACTGTCCTCTCCCCACACCTTGCAGGTGGCATTTCCTCTGGGGCAGTTTGAGCCTCTCCCTGCACAGGAGATGCTCCTGTCCCTGTGGCATCTCCTGGCTTTCCCTGAGGATGAGGAGGTGCCCTGGAGGGATTGTGGAGCTCAAGGGAGCTGTGCAGTATCAAGGTGGTTGTGGGTTCAGCATGTTCAGGCACCCCTTGCACAAGAAGTGTGGTAGCTCTCAGCTCCTTATAGAATTCCACGAACTCCTAAAAATCCCATTTTTCCTTGCAACTCTTTTGTTGGGGTTCAGATGATTTATTTTCCAGCTCCAGCAGATTGATCACACACGAGGCAGCTGCTCTCATCCCAGTGGAGCTGCTTTGGAGCTGGGAGAAGCTGATCCTTTTGTTTTCCTGCTTGGATAGGAAGTGTACATCTCCACAGGACCCTCCTTAGTGCCCAGCCATGGCACCTGGCCTTTGTTCCACATCATGTTCCCACAGATCCTACCTTTGACATCCCCTTGGGAGAGCCAGCAAAACTCAGAGTGTTGGGAAGGAGCTGCTGCTGCCTGTCCACCATTCCCATCATTAATGTCTCACTCATGCTCGGCCCTGGTGCAGGTGTAATTAACACAGATGTTAATTTAATTACCCAGCCATGCCAGTGCCTCCACCTCGGCATTCCCGACTGTTACAGACTTGGAAATTTCTGAAATCCAGTGAGTAGTGGGTAGATTTTCACTTGTGTCCCAGCAAAGGATGAGCAAAATGAAAAGCATGGGTGGATTTTCCAACCCAATTGTGAATTCTTTTCCCAGCTCTGCTCTTTCTGAGGGATAATCCCACCTCCCAAGGTGAGCTGCTTCGGTGCCAGTCCTTGATGCTCTGTAGCAGCTGCAAAATTCTCTGGCTGGGAGGTTTCTAAAAGCCAAAAACCACATTTCAGACAGTTCATCACCACCATCTGAGAGAAATTTGGGATTGGCCCAGCCTGGAGTTGGTCAGAGTGGTGGGGGGCAGGTGGGAGCTGTTCTGGCAGCACATCCTGATCCCCCTGTGCTGCATCCTGGCACAGTCACCTCTGCCACACACCTTGGAGAGCAAAGGACAACAAACCAAGTCCTTTCATGAAGGAAATAGGTTCATTTTTAGGACAGAGTTTACTCGGGACTTTGTTTTAGCTCTGCCTCACCTGTGCAGGCTCTGCAGCCGGAGGTGTCCCCCATGGAGCAATGAGCAGCTGCATTCCCACCTTGTTCCCAATCCCAGCAGTGCAGGGGTGGGATGAAGGTCTCCCAAGATTCTCTGTGTGATGAACAGTGAAGAGTACCCTAAAGGATTCAGGGAAGACTTGCAGGTCAGAGAGGTGAGGCGTGTTCCTCTTGGGCCTGGTCTCTGGGCTTTTCCCACTGGATTACTGCAGCCCCCTGGTAACTTCTGGAGCTGCCACATCCCTGCTGGCTCAAGGCAGAATCCTCCCTCCCCTGCTGTTGTTTCTCTGTCCTGTTCCAAACACCCTCTGGGGATGTGTGTTCCAAGAAGAGATCCCAACACAGGTGCTCCAACCTGCTCTGCTAGCAGGAGCCCAACTGGTGCGCAAGTCCCAGTAAGACCAGTCCAGCAGAACAGGGTGATGAAGCCTCATGGATCCCAACCTACCTCACCAAAAACTCAGGATAAAATGGATTTGTGGGCCAGACTGTTTACTCTGAGCTTGGAGGAGCCTCAGGAACCCCCTCAGGCCGGCCCCAGCATGGATTTGGTAGTCCCAGATGTTTGCCCGACCTCCTCCAAAACCTTCAGCTGAGGAGCAGCATCTTCTCTTCCCATGTCCAATCCTCCAGTTTTTTTCCTAGTTTGTCCTGTTTTTTCAAGGCAGCCCTTCACACACAGCGGGTTATCCTGTCCTTTTCCAGACTAAACAAACCCTCCTTCAACCTCTCATGGCCTTTTGCTCATTTTATCAGTCTTGCTGCTGCATTCCAGACTCGTTCCATGCCAGCATCTCTTTCCAGGGAGGAATGATCTTGCCTATAAGGCTTCCCTTTGAAGATTCTTTCCCTTTCCTGCTGGATCTTGCACCACTTTTAGGACCTTTTTTCCACCTGGTTTCTTCTTCTCCAGCTGCTTTGTACCAGTGCTCTAAGATCTTCCTCCCGGAAGCACAGACTTCCCTTGAGCATCACATCTGGATCAAGAGAGATCCACCAAAACTGGGAAACAGTGTCAGCTCCATAGGGTTGGGAAAGCAGAAGTTTGTTGAGCTCCCTGCAAAGCCAAAACTCAGCAGCAGAGGAGGTGTGAGCTCATGCAGGTAACTGCAGGACACTCTGTTACATCCAGCTCCAGCAGAAGGCTGGTTTGAGGAGCAGTAAATGAGTATTGCATCCCGTGGGCACTAATTAATCCCAAAACCTCGTGTTTCTCCCACTGCTTCCCAGTGGCAGTGACCTCACACAATGAACCAGCAGCTTCCTGCCCCATTCCTGTTGATAGCTCATCCCGAAGGAGGCAGGAATGACCTGAATGAGGTCATTGAAAACGACTTTATCAGCCAAATTCAGCCTAAAATCACCCCAAAAATGTGCTGGGGATGGAGGAGCCACGAGCAGCGGTGACAAATGACAGCCAGGCAGGAGCCACGCTGAAAGCAAAGCCGGAGAAATCGGAGGAGAAGGATTCTTCTGGCTTTGCATCATCGCAGCCCAACCACATCTATTTTTGCTGTAGGCATGGCATCGAGCACCCGTCACCGCTATTCCTACTCCATCCATCCCTGTGTGCCAGGGAAGACTGGCAGTGGGATGGAGCCGTGCTTTGTGTCCTTAATTGCCTTCCAATCTGGGGAATCCAGATTACTGCCCTTCACCCCCCCAGCACAGGAAAGCCCTGGACACGATGCTGCCTTCCAGGAGCGCAAGGCCGCTTGTCACTCGCCCAGCCAGAATTACTCTGCACCTTTTTTCTGTCTCCAGTCATGTCCTCAGTGCGCTTCTACGGGGATTAGGCTTTTATTCTCAAAAGGAGAGAGAAAGATGTCGCTTAACCTGCAGGCAGGTGGTGACACCAGCTCCTGGTGACCTGAGGATACCCTTCAGCAGAGCCCCAGAGGAGCCGTGTACAGCTCATGGCTGGAGTGTGTGGCACCAACTCGGCATCTCCTGGAGCCTTTCTGACAGTGGGATCATACACAGGGATGGCAGGTTGGATTTGGGTTGGGAAGGCTTCACACATTCTTGTTTTCCAAAACTAAAGTGTAAAAAAGTTATTATTTAGATTATTTACCATGTTTGTTTATTTGTTTTAATTGTATTAAGTAATTATGTAGATAAATACATAGATATATTAAGATATATATAAAGATGTATTTCTTTTCTTTAGTTCTTGAGCAAAACGGTTCTTCTCTCCCTGAAGGAACTCCTGAAGGGTTGGGGTGCTGGGCTGTGGTGGATTCTGGGGCAGAGTTTGGGAGTTCTGGGGTTATGGTAATGGGATCAGGGGTGATGGAGTCCAGCATGATGGGTGCAGTGGGTTCCAGGGCAGGATAGGGTTTGGGGCTGCTGGGCTGTTTTGGTTTCCAGGGCAAAGGGATTGGAATGGTCTCTTCAGGACAGAGGGAGGGATTGTGGGTGATGGGGTACGGTGGGGTGCAGAGCAGAGGGTTTGGCAGTGATGACAGGATGTGGGGATTTAGGGGGAATGGAGTTCAATGGGATCCAGGGCACAGAGGGATTGTGATGCTGGGTGCAGGGAGTTCCAGCCCAGAGGGATTGGGGTGCTGGGAGCAGGGTTGCCAAGGCAGATGGATCAGGGTGCTGGGTGTGGGGGGTGCCAAGGCACAGAGGGATCGGGGTGCTGGGTGCAGGGGGTTCCAGGGTTCCTGCCCAGAGGGATTGGGGTGCTGGGTGCGGGGGGTTCC
>VZTB01011864.1:45868-59281 GCA_013397245.1 Thryothorus ludovicianus | reverse complement strand
GTTTGGTCCCTGCCTGATGATGGGAATAATTTTTTTTATAAATGTTTTCTTGCCAGGGACAAACATTTCATGAAGCAGGCAGAGCCCCCACTGGGTTTTCAGCATGTTTTCCCCTTGCTTTTTTTTCCCCCAGTTCTCTTGGAAAACTGATTTTTATGGGAAGCAGGAGGTGGCAGAGTGTGTTTGCTCTGCCCTCAGCACTGATCCGAGGTGGAAGGTGATAAAATCTCTTTAAGCTTTGTTATAGTAAGATATTACAAAGCGTAGTAGGAAAAAACATCTGTGTTTTTTAGGGCAGAGTGGTGAAGCCATCCCTTGTATTCCACTATATTAATTATATCCCATTATATATTATTTTTCTATATTATTTTTGATGTCATTATGTAGTATTATATTACTATATTATTTTATTATTGTTTTATTCTGCTGAGGTTTTAATATAATATTATAGAGCTTCTACTTAAGCCAGCTTGTTTCTAGTTCCCAAATTCTTGTGGGAGATAAAGCCCCTCTGGAGCTTCACCTTGACTAAGGGATGGGTGGGTGATCCATGGGAAAAATCCGGGAAGAGCTCATGGATGTTGGGCAGGGAGTTGGTGGCTCATTCTCATTTCACAACTCCAGGACATCTTTATTCTTGTCCTTCTGTGTCCCTGCATTTCAAGGGGGTTGTTACCCACTATTTCCCTGGAAGGAGGGCAGGAAGCCATGCTGGAAAAGTGGAGGATTTGCCAAAACCCCTTCAATCCTCCTGATTCTGGGGGATAAACCCCAAGTTTTAAGGCTTTTCTCTTTTACTGCATGATTTCAGCAAGTGCAGGGGGCAGGCACGTGGCAGTGGTGATGCTGGCAGGGTGTGGATGGCTGGGGGGGATTTTCCAATCCCTTTCCCTGCAGGATTGTGATGCCAGCCCCATGGTTCTGCTCTAATGGAGGCATGAAAGGATGCACAGCTCCATCCTGGATTATTCCAGCCCACTTTACCTCCTCACTCACTGCTTGAGCCTCCCTGTGCTGCCGGCAGCTCCCGGTACCCAAACACTGCTCTGGGGTGGAGGAGATGCTTCCTCCTCCAGCTGCTGGTGAGCAGGACTAGTTTGGGATTAATTTAGAAGGGAATAAAAGCAGGTGAGCCTTGTTTCTTCAGCCCTTGAAGCTGCTGAGGCAGTGAGGTGAGTGTGTGGAGGTGGGGAAGAGCCAGAGGGATGCAGCTCTCCAGGTTATCTGAGGGCACTCACTACAGCAGGGCCAGTTGCATCACACAGTTGAGTGTTTTTCCCCCAGCTGGTTATTATGATTTATTTCACTCTTTAAATCCCCACCAGTCTGCTGTAGAACAGGGTGGGTGAAACGTGGCCCTCATGAGCTCCTGTGCCAGCATTCTGTGTGTTTCTCCTGGAGTCAGTCCCTGGGGTTTGGGAGAGTGGGGGAAATGAAACTAAAATAAAAACAAAAATCAAAGTAAACAGGGTTTCTGCCACAATGTTCTGGGAGTGGTGTTGGAGAAGAAAGGCCCGTGCCCCAGCCCTGGGAATAACTCATCCATCTGTCATGGCTCCACATGGACATCCATGACTCCATCAGGGCTGGCTGTGTGTGGTCCAGCACTGCTTCAACCAGGTGTGGAATTACCAGAGCCAGAAGCACACCCAGTAGGAATGATAACCTTACCTGAGGTGCTGAGTGGTGATGTTGAGCTGCTTGGGAACCCTGCCCATGGGAGCTGAAGCCTGAGTGCCCTTTGGGTGTCTTTAGATGCTCTGCACTGGTCTGGATGGATGTTGGAAGTGGGAATATGCTGTTGTGTCCCGTTGGAAAGTGGGGTTAGGTGGCACCTTGCTGTGATCCTTCTGTTTGGGTGTTTTGGGAGGTGGGCCAGGAGGGGTGAGGCAGCACCCTGGGAGACCAGGGCTGCTCTGGCATCTCCCCTGGCATCTCCCTTGGCAGAGGAGTAGGGAAATTACAACCCTGGAGCAACTCAGTTCCAGGCAGGGCTTTTCCAGGAGTGGCAAAGGGACCATGTCCAGCTGCTGTGCTGGTTTCTCTTGGATGTGCCCCTTCCAAGTGTCCTGTGTCCCCTGGGCTTTGGTGGCAATGGGCTGAGCCAAATGAACCCCAAATGGAGAGTGCCCATGGTTCCCACACTGGGAGGGGAGGGTGGCTGTGGTGATGCTTTGGTTTGGAGCTGAGCACTGGCACCTTGGGATGAAGGTGCCCCCGTTGGTTTGGGTCTGGGAGGTGGTGGGAGGGACTGGGCAGCGTGTCTGGCTCTCTCCCATGGTTTGAGACTCACTGGGATTTGTTCAGGCAGCATGGCACCCTTCATCTCCGGAGTGAGATGTGTCTCTTGGAGCAGGCAGGAGCAGCCTCCTGGGAGCTGAGTATCTGGGCAGGACCTGGGCATCTTAAAATAGACCCTCTGGGAAATGCTGGTGGGTTTTAACAGTAAAACATATCCCATTTTCTGGAGTGGTTGCCATGGGATGTTTATACTGGGAATAGTGACGGCCATGGACGGGTGACAAGGGCAGGAGAAGGGTTCAGGCTGTTGGTGAACAGCAGGATCATCATTGCCAGGGTCTCCCTTGGGCCAGGTCCTCCTTCCTGCCTCCTTCCTGGCATGGCTGGGCATGGCTGGGTGTGGGATAGGACAGATCCTGCTCCTTCCCTTGCAGGGATTCTGGGATTCCCAGCTGTGAACTCCCCGGTGGCAGCTGGGGACAGGAACCTTTTCCAGAGCACACCTGCTCAGCTGGATGCCAGCCCAGTGTTTGTTGTCCCACTGACCGTGGCTGAGCAGCCCCAGGAGATACCAGACTCCCTGGTGGTTTCACCTGCTTATCCAAGGTCCTTTTCATGGGGTGAGCTGTAGGGTTTGTCTTGCCCTGATACCCCACATCTCAAAAAACATCCTTTTCCCTGCCTTTTCCTCACTGGCCCCAGTGCCTGGCCCCAAACTACCCGAGGAGCTCTTTATCTGCCAAAATTGTTATCAGGGGCTCAGAGTTTGTCTGTGCTATGAGTTGTGAGAGCAGGGACCAGTTGGAAAGTCTTGTGCCCCAATGGTTGAAGATTCCTGGTGGGATCAGGTTGTTGATGTCTTCTTCTACCTCCTCCTCCTCATCCTGCAGGATTTGGCCCAAAGCCCCTGGGTTTTGGTGGCCATCAGCTGAGGTTGCTTCTGTGTTCCCATGGAACTTTCAGGCTGGTGGGACCTGTCCTTCCAAGCATCCTCCTTGAACACAGCCCAAGGAAAAGGAAAACCTCACAAAATCAGCTTCCAGTTGCTGCTCAGCTCCTGAAACCTGGCTCTGTGTGTGGGCATGGGGTGGCTTGGCCAGGAAAGCCATCCCTGGTGTTGGGAGGGGTGGTCCAGCTGTGCTCTGCTCAGATCATCAGAGCTGGGCCAGGTGAGAGCACAGGACAGTGCTGTGCTCAGAGCTGACTGCTCCAGGCAGGAGTGGGAATGCTGAGCTGGGTGGCTCGTGGATGAGCCCATGGCTTGCCTGGATCCTCCGTGGATTGGGCTGTGTCAGAAGTTTTCACTGCTCAAGCACATCTCACAGCCAGGCTGGGGAGATGTCTGGGGGCTGTTACCTTTGGGAAGCCTTGGCAGTGCTTCCTGTGCAGCCACAGCCAGGCTGGGACTGAAGCCATGGCCACCTTGGGAATGAAGCCATGGCCAGGCTGGGAATGAAGCCATGGCCTGCCTGGGAATGCAACCATGGTTTGGGAATGCAACCATAACGAGGTTGGGAATAGAACCACAATCAGGTTGGAACTGGGCCATATTGTCATGTGAGTTTGGAAGTGCCACTGGACAAGGTTGGGTGTGTTGGCCACCTCCAAGCTCAGGCCTCCTAGGATATTTATTCATGTTTCCCCAAGGAAAGCAGCTCCATGTTGCTGGGAAGTGGTGGGGCTCAGCTGGATGTGCTTTGGAGAGCTCCTTTCAAGGTATAGCAGGGCTGGCTGTGATGGGGATGGGGGTGCTGCTCCCTCCCAGCCATCCAGCCCAGAGCAGCATGGGCAGGGCTGTCCACGCATCCCTGTGTGTTCATGACTCTGCAGAGGCTCCTTTCAGGAGGTTTCCTTGGAAACCTGACAGCCAGCATGAGGAGAGAGCATTCCAGAGAGAGCTTCAGCCCCAGTAGTGACCAGGGCAAAGCTGGGAGAAATGGCATTCCCTGGGAATGAGCTGCTCTGGCTCAGCACACGGAAGTGAGATGCTTTGGAAAGCTGTCAGCAGCTGCTCTCTGATTCCCAGAGAGGCTTTTCCCTCTGCCCTGAGGTGCCAGCAGACCCTAACCCAGGGCTTTGTCTTTGCAGGAGCAGGAAGATCCAGATCCGAAACATCCCCCCCCACCTACAGTGGGAGGTAAGAAGTGGCTGATCCCAAAAGCATCCCATTCATCCCTTTCTCACACATGGTCTGCACGTGGGCCACCCTTTAACTTCCCAGTAGCTGCAGGAGGGAGCATGAACTGGGCTCCAGCTCCTGCCTTCTTTTGGCTAGCAGAGCTATGGGCCAGCTTTGAGTGCTGGGTCAGCTTTGGGATGATGGGATGCTGGTGGATGGGGGTATTGGAGCAGTTGGGTGGTGCTGGAAGGTGTTTGTGGGTGGCTCCTGTCCTGCCTGGCTGGACCTCACCTGCCTGGTTTGCTGCTCTGTCCCCAGGTGCTGGATGGCCTCTTAGCTCAGTATGGCACAGTGGAGAATGTAGAGCAAGGTAAGATGTTCCAGCGTGGTCCTCATCCCTGCAAAATTCCCAGCTCTGCCCAGGCTGCAGGAAGCCCACTGGGGTGAAACCTAATTGGATAACCAGACCAGCAGCACTGGTCTGAAATGGGTTTTGGACACAAACCCTGCTGATGGAGGTGGGGCCACCTGTCCAGTGGTGGGATGATGTGGGCCATCCATCCACCATCCCTGGGAATGCTCCTGGTCCCTGAAAAATGGAAAAAATTATTATCCCTGCAAGCAGAAATGAGCTGAGTGTAGTTTGGGATCCACTGTGGGTCGGGGATGTCCAGCCTTTCATTCTGCTTGGATCCAGCCTTGGATCCAGCCCAGTCCTTGTGCTGGGGGGTGGCACAGCATTGACCAGGTGTGCCATGGGACAGGCATCTCCATCCCCCCATCCCAGCCGCCTCCCCCTCCGGGCCGTGCCGGGAGCAGCCGTGACCCCTCTCCCATCCCTGCTCCAACCCTGCTTCTCTTGCTCCCCACAGTGAACACAGACACAGAAACTGCCGTTGTCAACGTCACCTACGCCACCAAGGAGGAGGCAAAAGTGTGAGTGGGGTTTGTTTTGGTTTGCCCATCATTTCACACCACACCAGCTTTCCCAAGGAGTCCCAGGTATCTTCCAGGTTTCTCTAAACTGTCCCACCACTGGGCTGCCTTCTCCCCTGGCGTGGGAGATGGATTAATTCAAATTTGGGGTTATTTCAAAAGTGGAAGCATGGTTCCAAACAAAACGTTTTGTTCCAGTCTTGTAGAGACTTCAGCCCTGTGCTGGAGACCAGCCAGTAAATAGTGAGCTTATGATTATTAGTTGCCAGGGTATTTTTTATATGATCAAGAGCAGAAGATCCCAGGCCACAAAGAACTTTTGTGAGTCCATTTGTTGATGGGCATTCTGCCAGCTTCCCATCTGAGTTGACCCATCATGGCATTGGATATGTCGGGATAGACATGGAGACAATGATCTGCTGATCCAGGAGGGCAGAGGAGAATCCATCATGGCATTGGATATGCGGGACAATGATCTGCTGGTCCAGGAGGGCAGAGGAGAGTCCTTCTTGTGCCTCCAGCCCACAGGATGTGGGATGTGGATGTGCTGTGGACCACAGAGAAACATGACATGAGTGTCTTAGAATCATGGAATCCCCTGAGCTGGAAGGGACACACAATGATCATTGAGTCCAAAAACCCTGGTCCTGCACAGGACAGCCTCAAAAATCCCACCGTGGTCTTGGGAGGTGTGGCAATGGAGGAAAACAAAGAGTTTCCCCAACACAGCAGTGCTTAATGCTTTGGGATAAGAGGCTTTTTTGGACTTGGGGAAGGGATGGTGAATCTGCAGAAGTCCTCAGAGGATGTGAAATTCAGGCCTGGCAAGGAGCTGCTTGTGATCAGTCGGTAGCCGAGGGGGGATTTGGCAGGAGCAGGGAAAGCCAGGCAGGATCATGGCAGATGCTGGCATGGCCAGACATCACTGCTGAGGAGGGGCTTGGGGGATGAAGGGTCCAGGTGCTGCCTCCCAGCCTCATCCAGCCAGGAAGGGAGTCGGGGTTCCCAGCAGAGGGGCACCACGTGCTGCATCCTTCTCCCTGGAGCAGCCGTGGTGGCTCGGAGCTGCTCTGCCACCTTTTCCAAGTCCAAAAAGCCTGTGAGACCATTCCCATGCTGTGTGCTAGCTTCTGGCAAGGACTTTGAAGGGGCAGGTCCCTGGGCTGCCATGCCTCCTCTGCTGGGAGGAAAGGTCATGTGCTAGCTTTGGCATGACCCACGTGGAAGGGAATGATGTCCCACCAGCTTATGGGACATGCTCCTCCATGGGGCTCTGGCTTCCCATGGCCACCTTCTCCAGACTGGGGAGGGAGGAAGAGCCAAGATGGGAAGGGCCCCTGTTGTACGTGTGGTGGGGGTGCTGAAGGGCCACCCATTCCTGGGGAGCCCCTCCTCATCCCCCTGCATCTCCCTGCCTTGCAGAGCAATAGAGAAGCTGAGCGACCACCAGTTTGAGAACTATTCCTTCAAGATTTCCTACATCCCGGATGAAGAGGTGAGCTCCCCTCCGCCCCCACAGCGATCCCGCCGCGGGGGCCACTCTTCCAGGGAGCGGGGCTCCTCCCCGGGGGGCTCCTCGCAGCCCAAACAGCTCGATTTCCCACTGCGGATGCTGGTGCCCACGCAGTTTGTTGGTGCGATCATAGGAAAGGAGGGCTTGACCATAAAGAACCTTACTAAGCAAACCCAGTCCAAGTAAGTACTTCCAATGGTTTTGTTTCCTTCCCTAGGGTGCTGTAGGTCCCAGCTCGGGTTCTCCCTGCACTGGGGGCTTTGGAGTGCCAGCCACTGCTGATTTCTTGGGGTGCAGCCTTCAGGGGGGTGGTGGCAGAGCTCAGGTCCTGAACCGTTCCTGCTGGCCAGGGTGGTCTGGGTGTGGCAGGAGGGGGATGCACACTGGAGAAGGCCTGGAATGAGTTCCTAAAGCCTCATGGGAACAGCTAGGGATGAGGCTTTAGGGAGAAATGGCAAGTTGGGGGTAAAATCCTAAAAGTGAATCCTCAGTGCAATGGTCTTTGTTCTTGGGATTTGCTCATCCTGCAGCACCCCATATGGGCTAGCGCTGTTGAGGGGAAAGGGACACTGTGGGAGCACTGCCACAGGAAGGATGGGCTTTTGCAACTGTTTGAAGCCTTTTTTAGCTATTAACGTGTTTATTTTTGAACTAAAAAAGGAAAACAAACAAAAAGTGGGGTTGTCTTGCCAAAGTTTTCCATGTTTCTCTTGTTGCTCTTCTCCTGATCTCACCGCTCATTCTCTGCATGGTTTTCCTGCATGGTTTGTTCCTGCCCAGGTGTGTTTGTGTTTAACCCAAAGCTGTCTTCTCCTGTGCTCATCATCCTGAACCTGGTGATCCCATGGCACGTAGGACTCCTGTCCCAGAGCATCCTAGGTCTCAGAGGAGGTTTTAGAGTCAAATCATTGGTAGTAGTGTGGCTGGAGGTAGAAAGACAAGCCAAACCCTGGCGCTGGGTTGGCAGGAAGAGGTTTGTACAGAAAGGGGGCAGAGGAGTAGGGAGAGGAGCTCCTGGAGCCTGGCCATGACCAGATCCTGGTTGGCTGCAAGCCCTTCTCCAGGTGAGTCCTGGTGGGAAGAGCAGCAGGTGTAGCTGTGTCCTCACCACCCAAGAATGGAATTTGCCTTTTCCAAGCCCTGAGCCTAGCAAGGAAGATGGGAAGGTGCCAGTTTCTCCCAACCATGAAGCCAAATGCAGTTGCTTGGAGCAGTTTCTGCCACTGAATTGTCCCTCCTTGTGGAGTGGCTCCCTGTGCCTGCCCCGAAGACCTGGTGCCACAGAGGAAGGCCGTGCTCAGGGCTCTGCCCTCTCCTGCCCTACCCACAGTGAGGCACTACCTCTGCTCAGGCTTGGGCGAAGGGGACCTCAAGAATCCATCCCAGGCAGTCACAGGAGCCTCTGTTCTTCACTTTGGGTGTCATCCCACACTCTGTCCCTGCCCAGGCCACCCTCATCCACCGGTGTGATGATCCTGTTGCCTCGACCCTGCTCCTCCCCAGAGCAACGTTGGGTTCTGGATTCCTGTGGTCACGTTGGATTTCACCCCTGGTTCCACACACAGATATCCCAAAGGTGCTTCTGAGCCCCAGGAGGCAAAACTGTCCCCAGGATGAGCCATCTATTTCCATGAAGAAGCCCAGACCAAGACCCCATCCCAGCAGGTGACATTCCACAGCCTTTGGAACTCCATGAGGAGAGGATCATGGCTACCCAGCAGCCATGGGATCAGGATAACCCTACAGGCACACTGGAGAGGGCTGTCCCTCATGGCAACCACTCCCTGAAGCATTCCCAGTCCCCTGTAAGGTCTCTTGGAGGCTTTTCCTGCTGCACCATAGGCAAACCCCATACCCCCAGCCATGGTCATCCCTCCCTGCAGCACCTGGTGATGGGGTGAAGATGCTGAAGGTTCCCTTCTCCATCCTCCTGTTGGAATGGAGCAGTTCAACAGTGGCCCTGGGATGTGCTGGGAGCTCCAGAGCTCTCCCTTCTCCAGCTCTCTGGGGTGGGATGTGCCTGAAAGCAGTGGCCCCTTCCTGGCATCCCTTCTTCCCTCTGGCAAGTGAGCTCGTGCTCGCACGTCCCGACATGGAACGTCAGCCAGGAACGTGGCTTGTGCCCTTTTCTGTGGCTTGCCCAAGGTCCTCATCACTTCAGTGCCTCCATTCTGCACTTCCGTGGCACTTGGTCCCTCTCTGGCACAAAGGCTCAGCCGTGTTCTCATCTCCACCAGCCTCAGCTGCTCATGGGTCCAAGGAGCTGCTTGGCTCCCATCTGTGTGGTTTGTTGGGATTCCTCATGACTTCCCCCTGTCTTGGGAGCATCAACCTGGTCATCTATCATTGCCGTCATGACATGTCCCCAGTGAAGGGGTGGCAGCAAATGTCCCTGTACCTGCTGGGAATGGATCCTCCAGGCCAGCCTGAGGGAGCTCCATGGCTGGGAGCACCAGCTGAAACCACGGGAGATCTGGAGAGATGGAGCCTATGGAGGGAATCTCAGTCTTCACTCCCTCATCAGTGCTTGGATGGAGCCACTCTGGGGGCCCTGTGGAGCGGGTGGGGTCGGCCCTCCCCTTCTCTCAGGGAAGGCTCTCCCAGCTGCTGCCCTTCCACCATCCGTGTTCCAGCCTGCTGGCTCTTGAGCTCCTGGAAGAGCTGACCCATGCAAACCCACCTGGACCCCTCAGCGTCCCAGTGTGGCACTGTGTGGTGGCTCTGCCCCACAGCCCTTGGCCTGGCACATGCAGCAGCACCCTGGATGATCCCGTCGGGACAGAACCTCGGAGAAGCAGCCAGAGGGGACCCACCGTGTGGGAGCTGAGCGCTGGCAGCATTCCGGAGTGGCTGAGCTGCCACTGCCACACCTGCTCAGAAGATCTGGCCTTGGCTGCAGCAGTGACAGGGACACCGAGGTGGTGGCCGATGGCAGGAGGCCGCACGGCATCACCCTCCGGCGGGAAGAGCGCGTGGAGTCGCGCGGAGAAGACGGAAAGGTTCTTCCCCCTGTTGTCCAAGGCACGTGGTTGAGGTGCGGGAGTCTCCTACCCTGCTTTCCTCTCTCCCTCTCTCTCAGGGCTTTGCCAGGTACGGTTGAGCGTGAGGAGCGAGCTGGAGGCCGTGCCTCCTCCCGCCATGGGCTGAGGGAGGACCAGAGGAGTAGAGCACGGTCCCTGCCGGTGTGCACGGGAGCCTTCTGGTCTCCCCTGGAAGGGCGTGAGTACCAGCGCTGTTGTTGCCGGGTGCCTCCGTGTCGTGACAGACGCTGCCCACGGGTAAGTGCTCTCTGTCCCGAAGGACGTGGTCGCTGGACAGCCTCGGGTGTTGTGCAGAGAGAGGCAGAGGTCGGAAGGGCCTCTCCTCCGGTCTCCTGCTCCAAGCGGGACTGGCGTCACAGGTGATAGGCCAGGTTGCTCAGGGCTTAGTCTGGTTGAGGATTTGTTCTGCCCCCTCGATGCACTGGTTGATGTTGTGACACCCCTCAGCTTCCAGGACCTTGGGTCCTACAGGCGAACGTGGCCCAAACCTGACCCAAACCACCCGAAACCAAACGCTGCCAGGGCTTGTGTGAGCCAGGTGATGGTAGATGCACCTGAGACCCAGGTTCACCCCAAAGCTTGAGCAAGTGTTGAAACGAGTTTTTCTGCGCTGCTGAGCTCTCAGAAACCTCTGTGTGACACCAGGCCTGTCTCAGGGGCTCCTCTCTGCTGGTTGTTTCTCCGCAGGGTTGACATCCATCGGAAGGAGAACGCCGGCGCTGCCGAGAAGCCCATCACCATCCACGCCACGCCAGAGGGGTGCTCAGAAGCGTGCCGCATGATCCTGGATATCATGCAGAAGGAGGCTGATGAAACCAAATCGTGAGTGCTCCTGGCTTGGCCAAAAGCCTGCTGGGAAATGGTGGTGGTGGTCCTTCTCCTTTCCAGCACATCCTTAGTACCTGTGGCTGGAAATCTCTGTTGCTTCCTGACTGATTGGCCCTTTAGATTTTATTTTTTTTTAATCCATTTTAGAGCAGAAGAGATTCCCTTGAAAATCCTGGCACACAACAGCCTGGTGGGGAGGTTGATTGGCAAGGAGGGTCGCAACCTCAAGAAGATTGAGCAGGACACAGGCACAAAGATCACCATCTCCCCGTAAGTTTCTGTGACAGGACTGGGGAGAATGGCTTCCCATGCTCAGGCAGCGGGGTTAGGTGGGATATTGGGAAGGAGTTGTTCCCTGTAAGGGTGGTAGATTGCTCAGAGAAGGTGTGGCTGCCCCATCCCTGGGAGTGTTGCAGGCCAGGTTGGACAGGGCTTGGAGCAATCTTGTCAAGTGGGATGGAACTGCCCATCCATGGCAGGGGATGGAACGGGATGTGCTTTCACGTCCCTTCCAACCCAAACCATTCCATAAGTCCATGATTTAATGCTTCAGTGAAGTCCTGGTGAGAGCCAGGCCACCCCGTTCCATCCAGCATGGTACAAGCAGCGCTGGAGCTGAGAAACAGAGCAGCTGTGTCCTCCCATGAGCATTCCCTATCCCAGGTGGATGTTCCTCATCCCAGGTGTTGGGCAGAGGGCGTGTAGCTCTCACACTGTCTCAGGGGGGACCCTCAGCTGTGATTTGAGTTTTCCTGGGGTTTTTCTTGGCTTGGAGGAGGAGCGTAACCGAGCCTGGGTTTTCCCGTGGGGCAGTTTGCAGGATTTGACCATCTACAACCCTGAGCGCACCATCACGGTGAAGGGCAGCATGGAGGCCTGCTCCAACGCCGAGGTGGAGATCATGAAGAAGCTGCGTGAGGCCTACGAGAACGACGTGGTGGCCGTCAATGTAAGCTGAGCCCTCGCGCCGTGCCCCGCTGCGGGGGGACAGGTGACATTCAGAGCGGGGCCCGCCGGGTTACAGCCAGGGCTGGGCCTCGCCCATCGCACCCACACTGTGCTGAGAAGCCCAGTGAAAGCTCCACCTTTCACACCTTTCTCCGTGTCTTTCCTTTCCCAGCAACAGGCCAACCTGATCCCAGGGCTGAACCTCAGTGCTTTGGGCATCTTCTCCACAGGGCTGTCCATGCTCCCGTCCACCCCAGGGGCCCGAGGGGGTGCAGCTGCCACCCCCTACCCCTTTGCAGTAAGTGTGAGACGTTCCTGGTGTCTGGAGTGTTGGGTTTGGGTGGACACTGGAGCTGTAGGATTCACCTCATTGGGAGCTCAGACTCTCGGCCATTTGGGGAGGATGCTCATCTCAGCAGCAAAGTGGAGAGGACAGGGAATGAAGGTGGCAGCCCCCTGGAAAGATCAGCTGCATCCCTGTGTTGTGCTGAGCTGGGTTTCACTGTGTTTAAGGACTGGCTGTGTCCCAAGGCTGCTGCTCTCTGAAGAGAGCATGGAAAATCCATGTAGGTGTACTTCAGTCCTGGCCCCAAGCCCACCACTGGACTGTGATGCTGTGGACTGGGTCGTGCCCTGTGGGTCTAGTCTTGGTGGCCACCAGAGGCCCCTGGTGTGGCCACAGGGCATGCAGGGGACAAGCAGCCCACCCTGTGCATGTCACCCCAGGGGCTCAGCTTGTGGGGAGCCAGTCTCCACCCCACTGCATAGTGGAGGGTTTTCCTTGTTCTTGGGATGCTGAAACCCAGGCAAGGATGTTCACAACCCCTGAGGGGACAGTGGCCAGGGCTGGTGCAGTGCCAAGAGAGCAGGATGGCCAAGGTGCTGGTGGAGAAGGTCCATCCCAGGTCACTCAGGTGCTGTGGGCTGTCTCCATTAGTCCCTGAATAATTTATTCTGAGCTGTAGGTTAATTTACCTGTGCTGTTTTCTTTCCCTGGAATGCCAGCAGCAGAGCGGGCGGAGGAGGACGGTGAGTGCCTGGGAGGATGTTTGGGGGGATGTGGTGGCTCTGGAGGGCTCCAAGAGGGTTGGTTGGTCACTCTCAGCCTGTGGAGGGAGGGTGCTGTGCCTGTATCCACAGCCTTTTGGGACTTATTTATGGGTGTGATAGAGAGGAGCAGGACAGGTCTCCTCAAGGGCGGCGTTTGGCGTGGAGTCCTTCACCCCGGAGCTTTGTGTGGCTATTTTCAAACTCTCCTGGTGAGGCCAGAAGGGGAGCTTTTTCTGATACAAGTATTTGTAGGACAAAGCGAAAAAAACAGCAGTGGGGAGGGAATGGGGTTAACTGGGAGCCCCCATCCACATCCCAGCCTCGTGCTGTGCTTCAGGCACAGGATCCGGGTAGCTCATCCTTGGATGTGCCTGCAGTCTCCTGGAGAGGTTTCAGGGGATGAGGGGTGGTCACTGTGTCCCTCATGTCACTCATGGTGGTGACACGCTCCCCATGTGGGGATGGGGGTGTCTGGAAGGGGCTGTCACCTTGAGGACATCGTTGATGTCTTGACCCAATTTTTTCTCCCACCCCAGGGCTCCTCAGCCTATCTGTCGAGCCTGTACGGAGGCCCCCCAGCCGGCGCCTTCCCCCATCAGCACCCTGTAAGTTTCCCTTATCCAAAGGTGCCCTGGCACTTCCTGCCATGAGGTCTTCCCTTGGGCACCTTGTGGGAGGGCAGGCAAAAAGCAGGGGATGTGTGCCCAGACCACAGCCCAACAGAACCCAGCCACACC
>VZTB01011864.1:31139-45832 GCA_013397245.1 Thryothorus ludovicianus | reverse complement strand
ACCCCAGCCCAAGCCAACCCAGCCCAAGCCAACCCAGCCCAGGCCAGCCCAGCCCAACCCAACCCAATCCAGCCCAACCCAGTCCAACCCAACCCAGTCCAACACAACCCAGCCCAGCCCAGCACCTCTTCAAGCCTGGAATTCTGGCAGGGGAAAGCGCCCCTCTGATCCAGCTGTTGCCCTGACCCTCTGGCTCTTCCGTGCTCTTTCCAGCTGCCTGAGCAGGAGGTCGTGAACTTGTTCATCCCAACGCAGGCAGTGGGGGCCATCATTGGGAAGAAGGGGCAGCACATCAAGCAGCTGGCACGGTTTGCTGGTGCCTCCATCAAGGTGAGCAGGAATGAGGGGCTGGGCCAGGGCTTTGTGCCTCAGTTTCCCCTTCCCACTGCTAAGGGTGGAGAAGGGAGCCCTTGGTGAATGGTTTTGCTCCCCAAATTAGTGGAAACCCAGTCCTGCAGCATCCTGATTGTCACCTCTGCTCGGGTAGGGGGTGTTCCTGCCTGGGGGCACATCCCACACGGGAGGTGTTTCCCTAGGCAGGGTCACACTCACACTCCCTCCCTGTCCCTCCGCAGATCGCCCCGGCAGAAGGTCCAGATGCCAGCGAGCGCATGGTGATCATCACAGGGCCACCTGAGGCTCAGTTCAAGGTGCAGTGGCCACAGGGTGGAGGGTGGCTTGGGGACATGGGTAGGGGCAGGGTGAGAGCATCCCTTTGGTCTGCACCGTGCCAGAGGGGTTTCTCAGCTCAGGACCACGGTTTTGGTGCTGCTGGACACCGGCACGTCACTGCCTGCGGGAATGAAGGGCACAGCAGGCCACCTCCAGAATGCCACCCACCACCTCTCTGTCCCTTTTGTGCCCTCTCCAGGCCCAGGGGCGAATATTTGGGAAGCTGAAAGAGGAAAACTTCTTCAACCCGAAAGAAGAAGTGAAGCTCGAAGCCCACATCAAGGTGCCTTCCTTCGCCGCCGGCCGTGTCATCGGCAAAGGTGGCAAGACGGTAGGTGGGGGTGTGTGGGCTCCCCCCCACCCTGGGAGCAGAGAGCAGAGCCATTCCCTATCTCCCATCACCTCTGTCCAGTGATACCACTCTGTGATATCAGTGATGTCTCAGTCCCAGCCCGGTGTCCTGGGGGTGCCTCTTGGATGGCAGGAGCACAGCGTGTGAGCCATGGCAGCCTGGTGCCAGGTCCTGGCTCAGAGCTGCAGTGGCACCAGCAGCAGAGGGATTTGGGCTCTTCCACAGCAAAATCTGGATCTCTGTCCTTTGCTCCAGGTGAATGAACTGCAGAACTTAACGAGTGCAGAAGTCATTGTGCCGCGAGACCAAACCCCGGACGAGAACGAGGAGGTCGTCGTCAAAATCATTGGGCATTTCTTTGCCAGTCAGGTAAGGTTTGGCCATGGCTCTCCCAGCATTCCCAGTTTAAGGAAAGCCGCCAAGCACAGCGTCCCCTGAGCTGCTCTGAGTGGTTGCACTGAAGGGGTTTTTGGCTGCGTTAAAATTAAAGATTGGCTCGATTCAGCCAAAATCTGTGCCTTGGACACGGGGTGGGAATTGGCTCCTGCATCCCACCTGGGTGCATGTAACCAGGCTGGGATCCTGACTGTGAGGGAGAGGTGACACCCCAAAATCGAGGCTCTTGAGTGATGGAAGAACAAGCCAGACCTTGGCTTTAGAACATCCTCATTTATCACACAGTCACTCATGTGCTTGGCCTGGTGTTAAAAGCTGCAGGGCTGTGATGCTGCTGAGCTTGGCGAGGGCTCAGCTCTGGTGTAGTGTGGCAGTTTCAGTTCAAAACTGGGCAGAAACCCTAATTATGTAGTGGTTTTGGTTCACTAATCTGAAATTTTTTAACTAAGAGCAGGCTTAAACTTAAATAAAACTTTATTAACTAATACTAAAAGAAAGGAAAAAAAAAAACCCAAGGATTAGAATGAAACTTTTAGAACACTCCTGTTCCCTCTTCACACCTTCTTTTTTACTGACAATGTACACAAACTGTGAGGAAAATTAATCCACAAACATCAGAGGTTTATGTCCAAAAAGGGGACAGAGGAGTCCTTTAACTTTATTCAAATGAAGAGAGAGGCTATGGTCTCAAACTTTTGGAGGATGAAGCCTCCCTTTTACCCCAATTTCCCACATTTCCCTCTTTTTCCCCATTGGCTGAGGCACTTGAGAGGTACAGACTTCCCTGATACCTGAGATTGCCCTCTAATGTATAACCCTCCATTTTAATTTTTAATTCTTATGGAATTTATGGTTTCCCCCCATTGTTTCTCTCATCTTTCAATACCCAGTTTCATTTATCAGCAAACCTACAGTTTGTAAAGGCAAATACCTTTTTTCCATTCACCAGTCAGTGGCATCCTTCCCATTTTTCCCTTTATCTCTCAGTGCTAGTTTTATCCCACAGCTTGTGAAAACAAATCTGTTATTCCTCCCAAAACAAACACTCAGAATTCAAAATTCCTGTCTTTAAAACGCACGTTCACAGAAATTACCTCCCCCTTTCATTAATTTAATTACGTGTCAGACCTTAACCCATCAAGCCACGCTCCAACACCGAGTTTCTTGCCTTCCCTCCCCCTTTCCCCCAGACCGCCCAGCGCAAGATCAGGGAAATCGTGCAGCAGGTGAAGCAGCAGGAGCACAAACACGCTCAGGGAGCCGCGGCCTCGCAGCACAGCAAGTGAGGCTCCCGCCAGCATTGCCCCAGGAACGGAACCCCGGGGGCACAAACCAAAGAGCCCCGAGCCCCCCCGAGCTGGGCACGGGGGGCTCCAACCAACGCCCCGCAGCTTCCGCCTTACTGCATCCCCGGCAGCTGCACCAACGCAGGCAGAGAGAGGTGGTTTTTTGGTTTTTTTTTTATTTTGGAATTCTCCCCCACACCCTGCCCATTCCACATCCCCACCCCGGAGGAGCTGGCCCGGCCTGGGGGGGGCCGCGGCGCTCGTTAATTTAGGATTAATATATCGATAACAAAACTAACGCCGGTTTTTAAGTTTTGTAAGGTTTTTATTTTTTAAACTCTCACTTTTTAAAGTTGTTTTTTTGGGGGGGGGGAGGGGAAGGGGGCTGTTTGTTTTTAGCAAAAGCAGGCTTTTCTAGAGGTTTAATGGCAGGAGCTGGTTCATTGGTTCTCTAATGCACCGTAGAGCAGAGCTGTAGGATCGCCAGCAGGGAAAATAAGTACTAAATAAATGTTAAAAAGCAATTTCTGAAGGGCTTTGAGAAGAGCAGGGCCTGTAGGAGCCAAGATTCCTCATGTAGGAATTGTTCCTCTCCTTCAAACACCTTTTCCTCTTTGCTTTGGACTCCAAAAACAGGGTTTGCATCCATTCTGTCCCCCCTTACTGTCTGTCTGTCCTCTCTCCATCACTGCCCAGCACTGACATCCCTGAAAAATGATGGGCAGCACCAGCCCTGCCTGCTTTGGACTGGGATCTTGGGGAAAGATCCCTGTTGCAGGGACAGGAGGGGTGAAAAAAAAAATGAAAAGGATTTACAAGAGGTGGTCAGCCCAAGGCTGGAAAACCCAACCAGCAGAAATTGGCTTCAAATGAAAAATGACCCAAATAACCCCCCTGATGAACACACACACACAGAAAAACTACCTCAGGTTTTCGTACCTCAGCACCTTGCGCTTGTGTTGCCCTTTTAGAGATTTTTGTATGCCTTGTAAAACTGATAGTTGGAGCATTTTTTTATTTTTGTAATAAAAAAAAAAGAGTTGGAAAAACAATCTTGACCAAGTCAGCTGCGAGGTGGAAGAAGGAAACCATCCCCCATGTCCCAGAGCTCTTCTGTAGTGTCCTGCAAGCCGAGAGCCAGTGGCTGTTCCTTCGGAGAAAGCTTGAGAAATGGTTAAAAAGAAAATAAAAAAAAAGGGAAAAATAAAGCCAAATGCAAAAAAACAAAAGAGTTTAAGCAAATCCAGGTGATGGATGGAAGTGGTGAAAGCTGATGGGCAAGAGCAGGGATGGGAGGGGCCGGTGCCAGCGCCGCTCCCATGGGCTGCGGATCCGTGTTTTCCTCTACTGCAAAGTGTTCTGTGAAAACCAACCCGAGACACCAACAAAAAAAAGAGAAATATATCCAGCTAACCAGAGCCTGAGCCTGCTCTCCGTTGCTTTCTTTGGGGTCCCTTGTGGTGTCATGGCTGGGAGTTCCTCCCTGGTGCCCGATTCCCTGTGGCCAGGGAGGGAAGGGCTGGATGGAGATTGCAGGCATTGCCAGCTGGTTTCACCCAGGGATCTGGGAGGTGTTGCCATCCTGAAGCCACCTCTCCCTCCCTGCACATCCCTGGAGGGAACATCGGGTGGGGAAAGGCACCAAATGGGGCTGGGATGGCCTTTGAGGGCAGGGTGGGGCCCGGGATGCCGAGAGGTGCCACAATGAGGGACACCTCCCTCCACGAGCCCCAGAGCTGGGCTCTTCCCTCCCACCCCTCCAGCACCAGGAATGCTGCCACAGGAGAGTGGCTCTGGTGGCACCTGGGACAGTCAGAACTGCAGCCCCAAACAGGGAGCACCAAAGGGAAGGGGGAAAGGACACCTAAAACATTCCCAGCTGCTGCATCCTCACGCTCAGAGAAGCATCCCCAGGGAAGATTAATTATCCCTGATTAATTATTTGTAAGCATAAAACACAAGTGTCTTTGGAATTGTTGTGCTTTGGAGAGTCTGCCCCGAGGCTGTGGCAGATTGAACCCATCAGTGGAAGCAAAGACAGACAAAGCCCCTCAGCAGCTCTGCCAGGATCTTGTGGGTCTTTGGGTCAGGGATGTCCCCACAGCCACCAGGAGAGGAGACAGTCCCTGTTCTTCTTCAGATGAGGAGCAAGTTAAAAACCATACAGAGACAGCAAATCAGTTTTCAATTAAAAAATAAATTACTCTATTAACAAGAAACATTCCCATACAATAAGGCTCTTACATAAGTTAATATTTATCTTCTCTTACCTAAACAATAAGAAATAAATACTACTCTTTTACAGGACAGTGTTTTTCTAACAGTGCATGTCTCCCAGCAGCTGCTGATGGATTATTTCCCATACCATCTTCCTGCGGAAATAAGGCATGTGTTCCTGAAAAGAAAGAGGAAAAAATCCATCACATAGGAAGCCAGGGGAAAAAGAGGCAGGAAATGCCCATTAACACCCAGGGAATTCTTGAATGGGAAGCTGCCTTTGAGCACAAGGTGGGTTTCACAGGAGGGTGACACAATCACCCAAGAAAAACCACGTTTCTTTATAGGGACGTTTATTAGAGATCATCCCACTGGAAAATAACCAGGGGCTGAGCTGGTCCAAGAGGGAAACCTATTTCACCAAGAGATACAAAGGCCAGATATCCCAAACCACCGGCTGCAGCATCCTGGTGTTGGAATGAGATGGTCTTTAAGGACCATTCCAACCCAAATCACCCTGGGATTCCACAATTCCATGATCCTGACCAAGAAGCAGACACCAGCCATGAGGAACAAGCCCCCAGCCCCTGCCCCAGCTGCTGTGCAGCTTCCCTGGCTCTGGCATGCACGTGGGACAGGCTGGAGCTGTTTGTGCCTCCTCTCACCGGGGTGAAGATGATGGGTTTGTCTCTGGAGATGAAATCGGCAAATTTGCAAACAAAAACCCCACAGTCATTTCCATTGTTTTGTTGAGGGATTTCCTGAGGAATACAGAAAAGAAGAATAATTTTTATCTGCCTTGAAGGAGCAGCAATTTGGTCGTAGCACGCATTACCCACGCCTACTCCTGAAAACCTATTTCCATAATCCATTTACTGCCCCCAAACTCAAGGAACAGTCCCAGTTAACTGCACATCATCTCCCTCCTCTGCTTTTCTGGGAAGTGTCAAACCCTCTGTGATGAGGAGTTCTAGCTCCCATTCCAAATCCAGGCATTGCTCCCATACCTCTGTGCCCATGCTGTGAAGGGTCCACTCAGAGGCAGTCAATTCAATGTTTCTTTTTTCCCTGCTTTCCTCTTCCAGGTATTTTCTGTTGAAAACAACACAAAAATCACTTTCTATCTCCCTGATTTAGGGCAGCAACAACAACAACAACAAAAAAGCTGTTGAAAGGTGACAGGAAGATAAATCACAGAGGATCCTCACAGCAGTGGATTTAAGGAATGTGGAGGAAAAATCCCAAACTTAGACACACAGTGAGAGGCTGTGAGTGAGACTCCCCAGGGCTCAGTGGGGCCCAGCCCTGTGTAATATCTTTATCCATGACCTGGATGAGGGGATTGGGCACCCTCAGTGCCTTTGTAGGTGACACCAAGCTGGGTGGGAGTGTGCAGGGTAGGAAGGCTCCCCAGAGGGATCTGGGCTGGTGACAGGGTGAGGATCAGTCTGGCTTGGACTCAATGACCCTGGAGGGCTTTTCCAACCTCAGTGATTCTGGGATTTGTCTCTGTGGGGCTGCTCTCATCCTACAAAGCTGCTGGATGAAGGGTTTTTACTGACAAAGACACGTCAGGATGTGCAGCACATGTGAGAATCTGAACCTCTGACACTCTGGGGGAACCAAATACTGAGCAGAACAGAAGAGGTAACAAGTGAGAAGCACCATGGGACAGGGCAGAAACACTTCATGTGGGGAGGGGAAAAGGCCTCAAAAATTTCCAAAAGGGATTAAAAAAACCCAATATCTACTCACAAGACAGTTTTACAGATGTGGTCTCCTTTCTGTCCCAAGGAGTCAAAGTACTTGATGGTTTTCTCTCTGAGGTCTACAACCTGGGGTGAAAAGGAGACTTGGACAAAGCACATCCCAAACACCAAAGGGCTTTGCTTGCTAGCTTTGCTCTCCCCAGCCCCCCTAAATAAAAAGCCAGTTTGACTCACCAGCAGTGTCCAGTGAATTCTAAGGTGAATAGGCACCAAGATGACATCGTGCTCAAAGATATCCACACCTTTGGTCCATTTCTTTACTCCCTTGTGGCTTGTAGAGCTTAGCTTGGAATAAAAGAAGGTATTAAAAGCATAGACTGCTGGATATCCTTCCTTCTTGCTTCTTTCCACCAGAAGACCCATGTAGAAATTCATGATCTGGAGCAGAGAGAGGCAAAGTGGGATGTGAAATAAGACATTAAATCAAAAAGACTGCAGCATGTCTTTGCTGGCCACCCTCAAGCTGAGAAAATTCCAGCTAGGCAGCTTTTGCTCCCAGAATTTTACACTGGGGGACTCATGCTGCTGCTTAAAGCCCCTGCACCCACTCCAGTAACCCAGACTGACTCCTGGGAGCTGCATCATCCAAGTGAGAGCTTCCAGAAACACCAACCCACACAGTACCCAAAATAAGGAGTGAGCAGCTATTTCTGGGCTCTGCAGTGGAGCTCCTGGAAGCCCAGGGAGGGGGGATTTCCCAGGAAGTGCAGGATGCCTCACCCTGTCGTTGAGCCAGCCCCGGGGCTGCAGGGTGCAGATGTCCTCACGGGTGACAGCCAGCTTGAAGGCCCTGCTCAGGACATCCTCAGGCTCCCCGCTGTCAAAGGCAGCAGAGATCTCACTCTCCATGGCCTGGAGCAAAGGATTCAAAGGGGAAGGGCTCGTGGAGCAGCACATGGAGCACACCAGCCCCCCAGGCAGCTGCCAAGTGCAGCTCCAGTGCCAGAGCAAGGAGCCTTGCAGGCTTTTGCTGAGGCAGCCACAGCACTGAGCACAGGTACCTCTGTCAGTGGAGCCAGATCATCTGCTGGCTTTTCTGGGCGTGGCAGTGGCTCACTGTCCACAAAAAAGAGGTCTTTGGACAGGACAGGTGTCACGTGGAACTGGAACAACTTTCTTTGGGGAACTTCGGCTTCACGCAGGCCCTGCCAGGAACAAGGACAGGAAGTCAGAGAGAAGCACAAGGGCTCTGCTGGGGGACAGGGCAGAGAATCCTGCAAGAAACTGGGAGGGATTGTGTAAACACATCCCAGCAGCAAACCCCAAAACCAAGTTTGATTGGTGACTTGATCCCAGCTGTGCCCAGAGAAGCAGGACTTTCCCTGGGCTTGGATTCACATCCAGGACCCCAGCAAAGCCTCCATGTGCTGAGACCAAGGAAAGCATTTCTGATTTCCACACTTCAAATTTCAGTTTGGATCTCAACCCTGAGCAGAGGTGAGTTCTATTTCACAGAAAGCAAAGTGAAGCAATGACTAACTCGAGCTTACCACTGAAGCAGCTCGTTTCTCCCGTTTTCCCTGCCCACGAGAGTCTTCTGGTGGTGGGTAGTAGCTGTCAGGAGAGAAAGAGAAGTGAGCTGGATAGCCACACTGCCCCATGAAATTCCCCAAAATTCACTTTCTGCATAAGGAGTGCTTTTTCAGGGCTTATTCTGACACACAACACCTCAGTTTCCCTCCCCATTCCTTTTGCAACAGCCAGACTGGGACAGATGAAGAGCTGGATGCTTTGCAAACTTTCTTCCACTGTCAAGTGCCAAGCTCCTTTTGCTTCTCAGTTTTAATCTTTGGAAAACAGGGAAGCAACCAGCACTTCCTCTGTGAAGTGCTTTGTGATCTCCTGGTGACAAATGTCACTCCACCAGTTAATTCCTCTCTTCCCCTGAGCTTAGGGGACAGTGACAATTCAACTCAGGACACAGCTCAATACAGTGCTCATGTCTAAGGGGGGAAGAGAACAGGAACAAAACCACCCCAAACCAGACCTGCCACAACCAAACCTCTCTCTGCCCCCACCTGCACTCTCTCCTCTCTTGTCTGAGGGGAGGAGGGCACCAAACTGTCACACCAAAATCCCCCTTCCTTCCACAAAGAGCCTCCTGCACTCCCATCCTGCCACCACAGAGTCCACTGTCCCCAGCTGAGGGACAGCAACGCTCCTTTTCTGGCCTCCTATTCCAACCCAAGGCGTCCTGCAAGCCTCAAAAACTGCCTCAGTCCTCCAGGCTTTCCAAACTCCCTTCTCCTTTTGCTCAGGATCCACAGGACATGTAAAGCTCATTAATGGTGTGGGAGGAAGATACTCAGGAGCAAAACCAGATCCTGCAAACCCAAGGACATCTTGGTGTGGCCACCACTGTCACCACCACTTCCTTGTCCCAAAAACCCAGCAGATCCTGCAGCTGCCCAGCTGGGACATGGGAGCTGGATTTGAGGGACAACTGGCTGTGAGCAATTCCTCAAACCAGCTGCACCTCTCCCCCCAGCACTGAGACAATGAACAGGATTGGTCTTCAGGAGGCTGAGCCAAAAGAAACAAGAGCCATGGCTAAGAGAGACTCTTACCTGACCATGACACCTCTCTGAGGCAGCTGGGGGCTGAAAACATCCCCATGCCTGACACCTGCAGGGAAAAACAGCAATGTGTGAACAAGGAGGTGACTTCTCAGCAGCTGCACAGAGCTCTCAGCTTCTGGGTGACATCACAGACATTTCATCAGCATTTTCAACTTAGAAGTTCAAGCTCCTGCTCAGAAATCATTTCAATCCTCATATGATCATGCCATAAAGACCAAGATATAAAAGAGCAGGTGATGAAAAAGTATTTAAGAAATGAACAGGGGAAAAAAAAACCCTGGGACAATATTAAATATATACGTAATTAGTTTACTTGGTTTGGAAGTTCTGCTTTTATGGAAATAATCCTGTCTAGCATTAAAAAGGGACAAAAGTGCAGCTCTGAGGGTGCAGAGTCAAATATCCCCCTCCCCTGGTACAAAAAAAACCCAGTAAAAGAGATACTACAGCCCCCTGCTGTGCAGTGGGGTCACATCCTGCTACAAACTGCACTGCTGCAGTCACACCTCTCCAATACCATTTTCAACCAATTCCTCCCACTCAGAAAAACCCTCACAAACCCAGTTCAGCCAATAACTAGTTGGAGGAAATGCCCTGTTTGGGCTGCTCTTCTACCTACAGAGTGGGCCAGACCTGGGTCCTGGGGATACTCACTGGTCCTTTCTGGCACAGGGGGAGAGGCACCTCTGGATTTCTGTTCTTTCAGGGGACTCCCAGTCATCCCTGGTTCCTTGGTTTGAACTCTTTGGTGTAGCAGAAGAAAAGGACAGAGTTTTTACAGGAGATTTGTTACCAGTGCACCTCAATTCACTGCAGAGGACAAGGCTATTTGTACACAACTGGCTCAATGAGAGCAACAGAAATATATAAAGTAAAATCAGGCTGCTTAATTCTTAACAGAACCATCACTGTCACTTTCATGACCAGATGCAAAGAGCATTTTGAGGAGTTTACATCCAGAAGTTTGGCCACCCTCAACTCAGGCATTATGAACATACAAGAGTCAAACTTTCTGTCTCCACTATTCCAAAAGAGATTCAATCATTACATTTGGTTCTGTGCAGCACCCTAAGAGTAGGAAAGATCAATTTTCCTCTCCTTCCACATACAACAAACCCACCACCAGAAAGTTAAGAGTTATTTTGCTCATAATTACTTGTTGACTCTTGCTGGCTGTGGAGAAGTAAGCCTTCCAGAATATCTTTCCTTGAAGAGACTCAAGAGCTCTTTGTATTTCTTATTTTCAGCTTGCTGAACATCCTTGCAGAAGAGAAGGAAAAAAGAGACTTTAGCAGGCATTCCCAGCCCTTCCTTTTGTCTCAGCCTAACTGTACAGGAACTCCACAGCTGTTTTTTTGCCAGAACAACTCCCTTCTCCCCAGTTTACCTCTTCAGCAGCACACAAAGGCCTCCTGGTGCCACTGACTCTTGCAGAGTTGGCACCTGGCTCCTTGATGGGGGGCCTGGGTGTGACAGGGCTCTCCGGAGCAGCTCGGATGTGGTTATTCCTGCTCAGGCTGAAAACAGCAAAGGCAGAGCAAATGGCATTAACAGAACATTCAAAGCTCCTGGTTTATTAATTAGGTTTTAATTAGCACCTCCTGATTCAAGGAGGCACAGCAGGCTGCCCAGGACTGTGCTCAGGTTTTCCAACATCTCCATGGACAGACTCCACAACCTCTCAAGGTTACCTGTGGCAGTAGCTGAACATCTTCAGAGGGAGAAAAAAAAAAAAAAAGCTTTCCAATGGAAATTTTTTAGGAAAATGGAAATTTTCTGGGGTTTTCTGGGGATTTTTTTTGTTTTTGTGGTTGTGGGTTTTTCTGTTTGAATTCCTAGTCTCGACTTCTTCCCAAGTTCAACACTTCCTCCTGCCACAGGAGGTGAAAGTGTTGAACTTGTTCATCTTTCTCTGATCTCCTGAGTTTATCGACTATCTGGATTTAAAGTTTAAAACTGGCCAAAGGCAAGAACACAACTGACTCTCCACAGCTGGAGACCTCCCTCAGCATGGCAGCCAGGAGGAGCCCCAGAACACCCTGGAAATTGCTCCTCTGGGGGCACAAAGACAAATGCTGGGCAACACAGGAAGTTCAAGGATGAAAGTGAAAGGCAAGAAGCCCTTCAAAGCAGAAGTGAAAGAAAACAGAAGGATTTCTACCTCAGATACGGAACTCTCCTGCAAAGAGAGGATGGTGCTTCCTCAGTCAAGCATGGGTTGGTGTCACAAGGCATTTTGTCTGTGAGAGGAGAGCACAAGCCATCAGCAACTGGTCAGGAAAACCAGAGTTTTATGACTTTAAAGAGCTTCACCAAAGAAAAATTACTTTAATTTTATCACTCATGTTCTAGTATTGTTCGTGTTATGTTGCTTCAGGATATTTTCATATTGGCAATTACAGAATGTTGCCAGCCTAAGCCTAACACAAAAGGGTTCTGAGGCTCTACTACCTAAAATCAGCATTTATAACAATTTCTCCCTGGCAAGCTAGCAGTGGGGCACACTAGAACTGCATCCAAGGCAGTTAAGATCTGGGATCCACAACCACGTGAGCATCCTGGGATAAACCACAGAACAGGCTGAGCTGGAAGGGACCCACAGGATCATCCAGAGCAACCCCAGGCCCTGCACAGACTCCCCAACAATCCCAGCCTGTGCATCCCTGGGAGCATTATCCAAAGGTTCCTGGAGCTCTGGCAGCCTCAGAGCTGTGCCCATTCCCTGGGGAGCCTGTTCCCAGCCCTGGCTCCAATACCAGGATGCAGGGAAGAAACAGAGCTCACTCTCCACTATTCCTGGGTGCTACCCAGATATTTTGCCTTCAGCAACCTGCCCCCAGCCTGGGCAGAGCTGCCCAGACTCAGAGCAGCAGGAGAAGGGAACAAGTGAAGGATTTGCTGTCAGCCCTACCAGGGTCTGTTGTGTCCTCATCCTCTGCAGATGCTACAAATGAAGAGTCAGAAGAAATGTACACAACCTGAAATGAAAACAAGTGCCAGAGTGAGCACAACCTCAATGTAAATCCAGGAAAACACCTCCCCCTTCCTAAAAGTCAGCTGTGCTCTGACTCAGCCCATGGTTTTGCCTGGGTTGCAGCAGAAGGCAGGGGCACTGATGGCACCACTTCTGTGTGACAGGCTCTCACACATGCAGGGATTGTGGGAGCTGATCCCTGAGTTTCCCTCAAAATCCTTGCTCACCTCATCTTCAGACTCAGAGGAGAAGTCATCTTTCTCTTTAGCGTTCTGGCTTCTGCTTGTTGCCTCAGGTGGCAACTTGGCAGCCACAGAAACCTCTTCGGGCTCCTTGTTAGCCCCAGAGACACATTCTGGAAAAACCACACCACCAGGCCATCAAGAATGGGGCTGGAAACAGGGGTTGGGGTTTCTGCTCACACCAAAGCCCAGCTGCTTGATCCCACATGGAGCAGTTAACTTATTTCAGCAACACAAAACAGCCCAGCAGGACCCCCAACCCCATCACTGGGATCCCATTCCCAAGCAGGAATGAGGAAGCTCCACATCCCCCATGGAAAGGCAACAGCCTTGTTTTAAAATGCTCTTTGTGCTGCCCTGCAGGGCTCAGGGAGACCTGGGATATGCCCTGCCTCAGCCAAGATTTATCCTTAGTGCACACACATGGCTCTCCCAGGATAGAAAAAGTTGTTTCCTGCTTCTCTGCCTGCCTTCATCTGACCAGGATCTTCCATCCTCCACTTGGTTTGAAAATCACAGAATTATTAAGGTTGGGAAAACCCTATAAGGTCATCAAGTCCCACTGCTCCCAGAGCACTGCCAAGGCCACCACTGACCCGCATGCCCAAGTGCCACATCCATGAACACTGGGACACAACATCAACAGGCCCAGGCCCCATGAGACTCCCTCCAGCCGCCAAAAAGGCTCAAAAATCCTCAGTTCCAGCAGCAATTCTGAAGTGGCAAATCCAGAGCTCCCCAAGGGACCCCAGACCCAAGGAAAATCAGGCCCATTGACCCTCTCTGTGAGAGGCAATACCTGTTTTCAGCCTCTTGGCGGGAACCTCCTCAGGATCTTCCACAGGTGACAGAACACTGAGGGAAGAACAGACAGAACAATGATTTACAACCACAGTTCAGCTCCCAGCAGGCTGACTTCCCTTCACTGGGCCCAAACTTCCAAGGGTGGCTCTTCTATTTGCTCAAGATCATCTCCCAGAGAGTTGATCATCCCACCAAAGCCTAACAGGCCTCTTTCCCCCCTTCTGCCAATGCTTCCTCCTGTTTTGTGTTTATTCCTATCACCAAAAAACGCCTCAATACATAAAAGCTTTCCTCTTTCCTCCAAGAAAGAAGCACTCCAGTGGTCACTGAGCCATCCAGGTCCATGCCACTATGCAAAGGAAAGTTTGCAACAGGGAATGCAGGAAAAGGAAAGCAGAACAGGGAATGAAGGGTGGGAAAGCCAGTCCTGCTTGCATCCACTCCAGCAACTCCCTGCTGAGTCAGCACCCGGGAAGAAATCCTTGAAACAATCACCAGCCTCACCCGTTCTCAGAAGCCTGAGCAAATGGGTTTTTAGCAGTTGATAAAACGTCATTAAGCGCGGTAAAAACGTCTCCTTTAGGAACAGAGCACAAAGAATGTTCCTACTTTTTTTTTTTTTTTTTTTCCCCCAAGAGCCAATTCCTTCTGAGCTGCTGCTCCTCACTGAAAACCACTCGCGGCTCTCTGCGGAGACATTCCCTCGTCTCCTTCACTCCGGAATGGGACACTAAGGAGGGAGCAGCCCCGCTCCCCAGGGCACAGCACGCAATCCATACATTCCAAGCAGCAGGCACGGAGGCGGCTCGGCCATGGCCGGCGGGAGCAAAATGGTCAATGCCCGGGGAAGCATCCTTCTTTCATCCACTGCACATCCACGTTCCGTGGCTCCCCTCCTGCCGACTCGTCCCCCCATGGGAGCGCGCACCCTTCCCATGTGCTCCAGCACATCTGCCCCAGAGCTGCCCCCGCCTCCCCCTTTCAAGCTCGGCCCGTGCGGGTGGGAAGGGCCCGAGGGCCCGGCGGGTTTATTGGGATCACCTGGCACCCACAATCACCTCGGCAGCGGGGGGATCTGCGCCCCACGGGCACCTCCACACCCGCGCCTAACGGCAGCTAACGAGGAGCACCTGGGGTTTACCGGGAATTGCCGAGAGCCACTCGGGCAGCCCCGGGGCCGTGAGCCGCCGGCCGGGCCGCGCGGAGGGGCAGCAGGCGGGGCGCAGGCCGGAGGCGCGGCGGGAAGGGCTGACCTGAGGAGCGGCTTCTTTCGGGGTGGCGGTGGCGGGAGCGGCTGCGGGCACGGGTCCGGGACGAGAGCGAGGGCCGGCGCCGGGGCCGGGGCCTGGCGGGCGGCGTCGCGGCGGGGGCGGGGGACCGCGAGCAGCCATTGGTGCATGGA
>VZTB01011864.1:20163-30177 GCA_013397245.1 Thryothorus ludovicianus | reverse complement strand
GGTCCCCGCTCCCGGAGCCCCGGGAATGCCCCGCTCCCCGCCCCGGCCCCGCCGGCAAATGTGCTGCACATCGAGGAGAAGGAATTTTCTTGGAGGCTCGGGAACAACTCAAGGAGCTCGGCCCAGTTCGGGGACCCTGTGGCTGCCCAAAGTAACGAATTGCCCGGGAATGTAAAACGCTTTCCTGATAAATTGGTGTCTGCTGGCTAATAAAAAATGTGCCTGGTTTGAGCCAGGTGTGCAGTTAAAGGCAGAGTTATCCCTCGAGCATCCAGCGCTGGAATAAAGTAGTACCTGCTCCTTAATACTGCGTTGGAGTTTAGGAGTTTTATTCCAGAATTTCGGTGACAAAAGGGTTTTTTTTTAATGCTTTTCCTGTTGCTTCCCAGCTGCTCACTCTCCAGCATTTTACTTAGGAGCAAGAAGGATTTTTAAAGGAAAGCAGGGAGGAAAACGGGATTAAAGAGTTTAGGGGCATCTTTTTTCCAGCAGGAGGTCCCCCAGGGAATCTGAGGGTGGAGGGGTCTGCTTTCATTAAAAAGACAGTCCTGGTTACTTTAGGAGTTTAATTTCCAGCCTGGATGCAGAGCCCAGCAGAGGGCACGGCAGCTCCACGCAGGAGCTGCAGAGCCGCCTGTCAATCCCGTCCTCATCCTCCCGGGACAGTGGAAGGACTTTAGGGCTCTCAAATGATTTTTAATGTCTTTGATTGGATTTTCATGAGCTGTGGACGTGCCTGACTGTGTCCATGTGGTGGCAGTGGTCACTGCACAGCCACATCCCTGTAACCTGTGCAGATGGAAGAGTTTATCCCAAACACAGGATAACTGATGTGGAATTAGGTGAGCTGGTTCTCTTTTTCCACAGTGTTGATATGCAGACTGTCACGATCTCTGGAACATCAGTAACCAAATACACGAATAAATTAAACTTTAATTCAAATAATGCCACTAGACTGAGCAAACTTTCCTCTTGTGTTGCTTTCCATGCAGCAAAAGTTTCCCCCCCCTTTTTTTCTTTCTCAAAACACATAACAACGAGTGCCTGTGTTGTAACTCCAGTTTGACGTCGGCTGCATTTCCCAATCCCTGTATTTTTGAAGCTGCTGGTTCCCTCCATGATTTCATCCTTATTCTGCATCTTGCTCAGAGCACTGACGTGTTGTGACTCAAAGTGGTGATATTTGATGCACGCAAACCAAAATCCAGTTCCTGGCTGATTCTGGCTAAACGGACCCGGATCACATCTGCCCCATCTCTGACAACAGAGGGAGAGCAGAGAATTTCCATAAATGATTATTCATTGTGGCTTATTATTTATGCACTGCTTAAAGTGTCTCTAGTGCAGCTCCCATGTGACAGCAGTGGGGTTGCAGTACCTGGTGTTTCAAATTATTGGGATAACAAAGTAATTCCACTGAGTAGTTAATTTGGGAAGTGATGGGTGATTGTAGGCATACACGTGATTTTAGTGATATAAAGCCAAATAGGCTTAATCTGTCATTTAAATCCCTTTATTTTATGTGAGTGCAGGACGTCAGGTGGAAGAGCTGTGCCTGCAGGGCAGGTGGGTAACCTGGATGGATGGAGGGGAGGGAAAGGGAAAGGGAAAGGGAAAGGGAAAGGGAAAGGGAAAGGGAAAGGGAAAAAAAGCAAAGGAAGGGATGGGAAGGCAAAGAAGAGGAGGAAAAAGAAGTGATGGGAAGGCAAAGCAAGGGATGGGAAGTGAAGGCATGGGAAGGGAAAACAAGGGAAAGGGGGGGGATGGGAAGGTAAGAGAGTGGGAAACAAGGGAAAGAAAGGCAAGAGGTGGGGAGGAATGGGATACCAAAGTAAAGAAAGGCAAGGCAGGACAGAGGGCAGCTGAAGCAGCCTGGGCAGTTCTCCCAACCCTTCTGAGGACAGGATGGGAAGTTCCACCTGCCCCAGTATTTCCCCACCTCCCAGCCAGGGGATGAGCCCACGGTGGGCAGAAGATGCCCAGGATGAGCAGCCTGATGCCAGAGGCCTCCTGGAAGAGCCCAAAGGCATCTCCACTCTGAACCTGGGAGCCCTTGGGAATTCACCTGGTGTGAACACAGAGTCCTCCAGCCTGCCCAGTGTCTGGGGTGGGTGACAGCAATGGCCCTCCTGACACCAGGACTCCTGAATGCCACACTCCAGGGAGTTTATCCCCGACCCTCTACAATGTGAGCAAGAGATAATTCTTGGCCACTTCCTTCCAGACCCACCACTCTTTATCCTGTTTCACCAGCAGCTGCTGGATCCCTGGACCCTCTGGTCCCTGTGTGACTCTGGCAGTGTGTGGTGCTCACCTCCCTCGGGATGGCTTCTCCAGTGACTTCAGATGGGAGTTGCCAAGCTGGAAGCCTCAGAGCACTTGGAAAAGCCCTGGAAAGGGAAGGTGCTGACTTCTGGGAAAGGGCTGCACACTCAAAACAGCCCTGGCAGTGTCCAGAGGATGCTGAAGCCATCCACATTAAAGCCAATGTTTCCCAGGACAAAACCAGCTCCTGAAGGCTGCGTTCATGTCCCAGCCATGAGCTGGCTGTTGGAAGGTCCTGGACTGCTGCTGGTGATGAGCAGGGGAAACAGAGGAGGAGCACAAGGAATTGCTTGCAGGAATTATATGATGTGCTGAGAGGCAAACCCCCAGTCATGCAAGCCACAATCCCACATCTGTACCCATGGAGCATCCCCATAGCCGTGGGGAACTCCAGGAAAGCTTGGGCTGCAAGAGTGAGATTTTGGGGCAGTCAGCTCCACTCTTGCTTGAGCATGGGCTGCACTTTGGGATGAGGAACAGGTTGCCTTGGGAACTTGTGTCTGCTCCATCCCTGGAAGTGTCCAAGGACAGGTTGGACGGGGCTTGGAGCAGCCTGGGACAGTTGAAGGTGTCCCTGTCCATGGCAGGGGGTGGAGCTGGATGAGCTTTAAGATCCCTTCCAGCCCAAACCATTCCATGGTTCTGTGATCTCCAGCAAGAACTTCCCTTTAACTCTCACCTTCACCAGGTGGTTTCTTTCCCTGTCAGTCCCTGTGCTCTTCCAGAAACCACCCACGAGTGCCAGCCAGAGCTGCTGGGACAAGGTTCTGGCACCTGGATTCGGAGCAGAAGTCACAAACCCTGTGTAACAGGTGAGGTGCAACTCCACTCTCTGTGGTGTGGTTTGCAGAAAGATCAAACAGGAGCCTTTATACAGCCCACAACCCTTTCAGAGGGAGGATATTTCTGGCTCACAACTATTTCTGAGCCTTCTTGCTTTCTCACCCTGCAGGGACAGGACACCATCCCTCAGAAGAGGCTGTCCAGAGCCCCATCCAGCCTGGCCTTGGACACTTCCAGGGATAGCAGTTCCCTCCTGCCTTTCTCATGGTCTCTGCAAAATCCGTAACCCAAAATGTCACTGTCAGACAGCAAAGTTGTGGCTTCTCCTGGGCTGGGACATGGGACTGGAGAGGATGGGAGTGTTCCCACTCTCTGCAGAGCTTTCAGGGCAGGATGGAAGCTGACAGGTATCACGCAGGATGATGGGCACCACTCTGGCTTGGGAATCTCGGAGCTGGAGCATCAGCAGAGGCTCTCTCTGCTCCCCTGGACTCGGATTCAGCACTCTGTTGATTCAGAGCCACCCAGCCTGACTCGCCCAGGAGCTGGGCTGAGCCTTTCCAAAGGAAAACTCGCATTAAACTCTGCCACAAGGCTCTGGTGACCATATGGAGCTGGGAGAGGGGTGGGGGCCAGCCCTGACCTTTATTGTAGGGAGGGCAGCGCCATCGACCCTCTCCCTGCCCCCAGGGGTGGCTGTTCCCAGGCCACTCAGGTTGTTCCACAGGGTTGGCTGCTAAATAAGACAATTAAATCCTTGAGCCCAGGTTTTAGTGTTTCCATGTGCAGCCAAGTATCTTAATCTGGGCTGTTCGGGGAATTTTTATCCCGTGGATCCCTTGGTATGCCTGGAATGTTTGCTTTTCCTACTGTGTGCGTGTGTTTGAGGCACTCCTGTAAAAACAAGAGCTTCCTGCCTGCCTTGTAAATCTTTCCTTGATTGGCAGAGTGGCCTTTGGTGATTAATCAAGGGGCACGACGCAGCTGACACCCTCCAGGAGCTCGTTCCTTGCAAATCCCAGGCACGGTGGTGGGGGACCTGGGAAGGGACTCCGGGAGCTGGCTGCTCTCCAGAGCCGTGTGGTGACATCGTGTTTCGGTAAGAGCCTGGGAGAGGAAGGACAAAACGGAAATTCCAGAGAGCTAAGGAAATGCTCCAGAGGGCTGGGACTTCAGAGGCATTTTCTATTGTATCATCAGGATAAAACACACGGCTCTGCTTGGGGGGACTCGCTTTTGTGCCAACCAAACCTTCCCACCTTGGCTGGGAAGGAGATTTGTGCCAACCAAACCTTCCCACCTTGGCTGGGAAGGAGATTTGTGCCAACCAAACCTTCCCACCTTGGCTGGGAAGGAGATTTGTGCCAACCAAACCTTCCCACCTTGACAGGAATAGAGATTTGTGCCAACCAAACTTTCCCAGCTTGGCTGGACTAGGAAGGAGAAGTTTATCCCAACCAAATCTCACCTTAACTGGGCTGGGAAGGGGAAGTCTGTTCACTCCATGTGTGTTCACTCCACACATGGATAAAGGTTTCTCCAGAAGATGAACACAGGATAGGGGAGACTGCAGAGAAGAACCACGTTGTTCCTGGGTTTCTTCATGTTCCTGTTGGAGACTTCCAGGTGTCACAGGCTCTGCCTGGGTGTGGCACAGGGGTTCCAAGTCAGCTCTTAGTCCTGGAACAGCAAAAGCAGCTCCAGCATCTTGGACACGGGCCAAGACAGGCCCTGAGCTTGCCTGGAGCTGGCTGTGGGATGCTGAATGGTGTTGTGTTGTGCAGGCCACACAGGGCCTGTCCCCATGTCCCCAGGATCCAAGAAGGGTCTCAGCTTGGGAAAAAAGCTGCCAGAGCTGCCAGGCCTGGGGACAGCCCCAACCTCGCTGCTGTAAGCAAGGAGACCTTCAGTGAGGGAGCCTGGTGGAAACTTGCCATGGGAGAGGTCAGTACTCGGCATTTTAGAGGAAATTGTGAGATTTAGCAGGAAGTTTTTTACAATGAGGGTGTTAAAACACTTGCATGGGTTGCCCGGAGTAGCTGTGGCTGCCTCATCCTTGGAAGTGTTCCAGGCCAGGCTGGACAGGGCTTGGAGCAACCTGGGACAGTGGGAGGTGACCCTGTGCTTGGCAGAGAATTGGATTGGGTGACCCTTAGAGGTCCCTTCCAACCCAAACCACTCTGTGATTTTCATGTTCTGGTCTCCCACTTTTTCCTTGGCTTTTGCCCACTGCCAGAGTCTGGATCTGTGCTGTGTGCCAGGACAGGGCCAGGGCCAGGACGAGGAGCTCCAGGAACAAAGCACTGTGAGCAGGCAGCCAAGGAGGGTCTGTGTGTCTGTCCAGCTGAGCCATGCAAGGAGGGACAGGTGGGATGGAGCAGAGGACACACAGGGGCACACAGGAACACTCAGGGCACTCAGGGCACTCAGGTTTGTCTCAACCAAACCTTCCCACCTGGGCTGGGAAGGAGATTTGTGCCAACCATCACCAGCAGCACAAAAACTCATGGCAAGAGGGTCAGGGGTGTTTTCCAGGCATTTTGTGTCCCCAAGCAATGAGCCCTGTAGCCCTTGTGAGCTGTGACCATCCTGGTGACATCCTCAGTGTCAAGGGCCCAGGGGTTGTTCAGGGCCATCAAGGTCACCTCCACGTTGGGCACATTGCTCCCTTGAGTTCTCACCACCACACAGCTCCCGGCATGGCTCCAGTGTTCAGATGCAGCTGGCAACAACTCCAGAGATGACACAGAGCTGTGCTGTCCCACTGTCCCTCTCTGTCCCTCCCTGTCCCTCCCTGTCCCTCTCTGCCCCACTCTGTCCCTCTCTGCCCTGTTCTGTCCCTCCCAGTCCCTCTCTGTCCCTCCTTGTCCCACTCTGTCCCTCCCTGTCCCACTCTGTCCCTCCCTGTCCCTCCCTGTCCCTCCCTGTCCCACTCTGTCCCTCTCTGCATGGCCTCCCAGGCACCTCTAATTCTTTACCACAGAGTGCCTGGAAGGCCGCAGCTCTGGGAGGAGCCCAAGGGAGCAGGCAGCAGGCGGGTGAAGCAGTGACAGTGACAATTCCCACTGCCTTTGGGATCCTGGGGTGAAGAACAACCCCTGCCCAATGCTGTCCTTCCCCTTTCCCAGCCCATCCCTGCACTGGGGACAACCTGCCTTTAAAGTGTCACACCTGGGCACTGGAGTGCACAGCCCTTTTCTCTCCCCTCAGCCAGGTTTGCTCTTCCACCATCGATAGTTCTCACTTCTCCTGTGTTTGGAAGCACGAGGCCGAGCTGATTCTGCCCTGCCTGCATCCCTGTCAGGTTTTCCTCATAGCCAGGAAGATGTGAAATTCCTCAGGGATCCAGATGTGTGTGTTTATTTTCATCCCTGCAGAGCAATGGGGACTGGGGTGTCTGGTGTCCCACTCTGGGCTCTCCCCCTTCCTTTTGCAAATGGTGGCCCCAAATTGGGGTGCAGATCCCCCACATGGCCCTGGGAAGGGGGCACGGACCCATCCATGGATGTGCTCCAGAGTCAGGGGGGCAAACGTGGTCAGTGAGGAGGTGCTGCTGGTGGCCACCTGCCTGTGACACTTGCCCGGTGTCCCGGTGTCCCTGTGCCACCCCCACATTCCCACCGAGTTCTGGGGCAGGGAGTGGAGCCCCCCCCTCTCCCGGAGCCATGGGGGTTCCCTGCCAGGTGGGCAGGAAATCACACCCAGCACTTTGAATTTCTCAGGAAAAAGAGAAAATTCCGCAAAGGTGGCAAAACGACAGTGAGGGGCTTTGCTATGGAAATTCAGAGCTCTGTCCCCTGGGGCTGGTGGCTCCTGGGGTCTCTCTTGTTCCCACCTTTGTCCCTGCTGGCATCCCCTTGGCAGTTCCCTGGACTGGGTCCCACTGGTGCTGGCAGGTCAGGAACAAGCCCCTTGCAGGAAACAGGGAAATAAAGGAAAGCAGAAAAGAACAATTTAACATCCAGGAATGGAAATGACTCAGGGGGATTAAAATGCAGGGAAGATGAGAAAGAGGAGGGTCCTGGCCCTGTTTTCAGCCACATTTTTCCCCTCTAAAAATTCCTTTGAAGGGTTTTGTGAAGATCCCTGAGTGTTTGGTTGATGAAGAACTGTGGCAGGAGTTCCTGGGAGTGGGGATGTGCCCTGGGTTATCTCTATGGGATCTATAGGTCAGGTCTAGAAGAGGAGAGAACCCAGGAGAAGGTGAGAGATGGGGGGAGCAGGAGCACTCCAAATTTCTGTGATCCTTACCTGGGGCACATCCAGTATCCCCCTGAGGAAAGGGGAATCTTGGGGGTCTGGCTCTGGCACAGACACCTGAGGCATGGAGGAGCTGGCTGGCCCCAGAGCAACGAGGACAGTGCTGGATTCATGTCTTGGGGATGTCCCCAACCAGCCTCTTTCAGCTGGGACCAGTCCTGGTCCCCTCATTGCTCCATCTGTGCCCCCACCAAGGGTACTGGGGTTTTCCTTTGAGTAGAGAGGGATCTTTACATTCCCTCCTCCACTGAGGAAGAGCTGTATCAGTCACCAGCTCACAAAGCAGCAGGAGAGAGGGGATTTGGCACAACCAGGAGCATCCCAATCCCAGCCATGCCCTGAGCAGTCACATTGAGGAGTGTTCCCTGCTGGAGTTTTGGGAATGGAATTCACCCTGTTCCACAGCAGCATCCCAGGCCACACATTGGCCGGGGAGGAGCAGACCTGGGACACCCCAAAATGATGCAGATTTCAGAGAGAGGACAGGGAGGATGAGTTGGCCTCAGGCCTGGCTGCTTGAGGGGGTATCTCCAGGAAGGGAGGATCCCTCTGGCTGGGATGCTGGGAGCAGGGGAAGGGCCTTGGCTCCCTGCCCATGGGGATGCAGCTCCCTTTGGGGGCAGCCTGGGGAATCCTGGCACCTGTGTGATTCCTTGGACTCCATCTCTCCTTCCCACCTGGCTGCACTTTGGATCCAGAGTTTGGCACAGAAGCAGGTACCTGGAGGAAGCTTTATCAGAAAATTGCCATGGAGAAGTTTGAGGGGTTCAGCATGGTCACGGGACACTGTCACTGGGGCTCAGTGGTCACAGGACGCTGTCACCACCGTCACCATCACCCCCAGAGACGTGCTGAGGCTGCAAACCTCCTCTCCATCCCAGGCACCTTCCTCTGCCCACAATGCCCCAGTTTTCCAGGCTCAGCACGGCTGAGGGCTGAGGCATTTTGGGAGCCTGAAGACAGCCGAGGTGATCTCATCCCACGAGTATTTTCCTGGCTCACTCTCCTCGCTCCAACGCCTCGGCGATAAGGCTGGGCTGAGGTCAGTGGGAGGGTTTGGCATTGTGGAGCTGTGTGTCACCCCACGGAGTCTGGGACAGGCACCTGCACCTCTCTGGCTCCAGCCAGATCCCCGAGTCCCTGCCCCATCCACCAGGATGCTGCACCTGGGAAGAGGATCCATGCAGGCAGCCAAAGGTGCCCCCACCACTGCCCACAGGTCCGGCTGCTATTTCACCTTCTGCTGGGGAAAACGAAAAGGTTGAAGCTTTTCTTACCTCCAGCATTAGGAAGAAGGAGAGGAAACTCTTCAGATCATTTTCCAAAGGGGTGTTATTAGCCCAGGAGGGGTTTCCTGCTGCCAGAAATAGAGCAGTGTTAAGATAGGAAGGGAAGCAGGACGACAGAGGCATAGATAAGGTGGGGGGATGAGCCAGAGGAACCCTGGCTGCTGGGGGAGCTGGGCTGGCTCCCTTGGAGCTCAGGTGGGAGCCCCATCCACCTGGGAAAAAGCAGGGAAGAGCCACAGCTGGTTCCTTTCAGAGATGCTGCTGCTGGGCTTGGTATATTGGAGTGATGCATCATCCATCCATCCATCCATCCATCCATCCATCCATCCATCCATCCATCCCTCCCTGTGGTGCTGGGCCTGGGCCAGTGTTTCCAGACTCCTCATGTGCCTGGGGACACAGGGACAAGTGCTGTGCTCTCCTCTCCTCCCCACACAAAACTAGACCCTCACTGGGGCTTTAGGGTTGGTTCCAATTCCCACATTTCAGCCTTCATCCATGAGGATTTGATTTGTCACTGGGAAAATTGGGATGGAAAACCTGTTTCTTGAGCTTCCAGGTACTCCTCTTCCTCCAAGCACTGTCTCCATTTCTCTGCATTTTCTTCCATGCCCCCCTGCCTTTGAGTCTGGTAGCTGCTACATGTTGGAGATTTTTCTCCCCATTTTTTGGGAGATAACCCAGAGGTGCCTGCTATTGCACCCTGGCTGCCCCAGGGGTGATACCAGAGTGGTGGGGCAGAAAAACAAGGAGACAAGGCTGGAGATCCCCGGATCAGCCTCCCGGCTCTGTGCCAATCGGAAGATGCCGAGTTCCCTCAAAAGAATGGGAGCTTAATGTCCCGGAGCTAATAAGCAATTTTCCCCTGCACCTGCCTCTCCCCGCCGCCTCCCCTCCGGCCATCTGCCGTCTCAGGGCCTCTGCTCTCTGCACCGACAGCCTGGGGCACCCGGGGCTGAGCCGGGGCTAGTGTTCCACTGCTTTGGGGCTGGGGGTGCTCAGTGTCCCCCCAGAGATGAGCCGAGGTGCTTTGAAGGGAGAGTTTGGCCCCTGATGGCTTCCTGCATCCCTGTGTCCCCCCAGGGTGGTGGGTGACAGAGCCCAAAACGGGAAACTGAGGGTGGGAGAGCAGCAGGGAACACCCAAAGGTGCCAAGCCAGACACGAGCTGGCAGGAATTACTGCATCCACAGGGAGCTGGCAACCCCAGGCAGGGGGATGTGAAAGAGGGGCTGTGAGGAAGGGGATGTGAGGATGGAGGACACAAGGAGGTGATGCAAGAGGGAGGAATGCAAGGAGAGGGATGTGAAGAGGGGATGTGAAGGAGGGGGAAGGTGAGGAGGGGGGATGCGAGATAG
>VZTB01011864.1:7117-19450 GCA_013397245.1 Thryothorus ludovicianus | reverse complement strand
CCTCCCTCGGCACCGGGATCCGTCCGGACCAGTAACCCCGGGACCGGGACCCCCCCTGGACCGAGATTTTCCCGGCCGGGACTGGGACACCCCCATGGGACTGGGACTTTTCGACCCAGTCGAACCCCCCCGGCCCAGGAAAACCCCAGCCGGGACTGGGATTTCTCCACGGGAAACGGACGCCCCCCGGAACCAGGACCCTTCTCCCTGGGACCGGGGCTCGCCCCTCCGGCACCTGGACCCTCCCGGGGAAAAGAGCCTCTCCTATGCCGGATCCACCCCAGAGACTGGAACCCTCCCGGCACCCTCTCAACTGGGACCGGAACATCCCCACGGCACCTAGAGCCCCCCGCGGCAAAATCCCAGGACCCTCACCGGGACTGGGACACCTCTGCAAGTCCAGGACCTCTGTGTCCGGTCAGAAAAGGTCCTGTCCATCTCCTGGTGGCTCTGTGCCCGCTTCGTCCCCCATTCCCGGGCCAGTGCCAGTCCCGGCTCCATGGGCCACCGGCTCCGGTCCCAGCCGCGGCCCCGGGTGCGCTGCGAGTGCCGGTGCTCGGCCACCCCGAGTTGTTCCTCTCTCCCACTGCCGCCACGGGCTCCCACCCCTCCGGCACGTCCCGGCCACATTCCAGGCAAACAATCCCGTGTCCATCAGGATCCGCACCGTCCTGCCCCGACTGCTTCCCAACAATCTCGTTTTTTCCTCTTGCAGGTGCCTCGGCGTGGCCAGCTGCTGTTGAGGTCCCCCGGGACGCCCTTCTCGGGTGGAAACGTGGCTCTGCCGCCGGCACGGACGGACATGAGGACGGCGGAGGACTCGAACGGCACGGTGCTGCACCGCCTGATCCAGGAGCAGCTGCGCTATGGGAACCTCACGGAGAACCGCACTCTGCTGGCCATCCAGCAGCAGGCCCTGCGCGGCGGCGGCGCCGGGAGCCCCCGCTCCTCCCTGGAGAGCCTCAGCCCCGAGGAGAGCCAGATGGTGCAGCAATCCACGCGGCAGGAGCCGCAGGGCCAGGAGCATCACTCCGACCACGTCTACTTGGAGAACAGCGTCTATCGGCTCTGCCCGCCCAAGGGCGAGGAGCTCCCCACCTACGAGGAGGCCAAGGCGCATTCCCAGTTCTTGGCCTCGCAGCGGGGAGCGGCCGGCGCCGGGATGCGGGCGGAGCTCGCCCCGCGCGGGGCCGAGAGCGGCGCCCGGCGCCCCGACGAGGCGCTCAAGGACCTGAAGCACGGCCACGTGCGGTCGCTGAGCGAGCGGCTCATGCGGATGTCGCTGGAGAGGAACGGGGCCAAGGCGCAGAGCCCCATCAGCTCTTCCCACAGCTTCCCGCAGCTCTCCCGCCAGCTCGTCCCCCTGCGCGGGCAGCACCCCGAGGGCACGGAGCCGCGGGGACCGCCCCCGGAGTATCCCTACGTCATTCCTTCCCAGGACGCTTACCTGGCTGAACCCCGACCCTGCTCCCGGGAAGGTCCTGGATTTCAGCATCCTGAGATCAGGTAAACCCTTGGGCTCTGCCTTTGGATGCCTCCCAGGAATGTCCAGGATGGATACTTGGAACTCGCAGGATGTGAAGGGCAGTGGGGGCCCAGAGCAGCTGCTCTTGTCCTCACTGGCTCAGGCCACGGGGGTCTGCTGGGAGCCCCCCACTCTGCTCCTATCCCCAGCTCCCCCAGCACGACTTTTCCAACCAGTGATGAAAGTCCCGTTCCCACAGCAGACCCTGCCCCCTCCCCATGCTCCAGCAGGAATCTGAGGGTAATTTAGGGGATAATCTAGGAGCTGGAAGCAGCCCAGGAAACAGCTAAATGTGGAATAGGTGTGGGGCAGGGTGGAAGACAAATATGCTCCCTGCTCCACAGAAACCCATGCCATGGTCCTGAGCTGGGAATGTCCACATAACTTGGAATTGCTGCTGAGCAGAGCCTGGGCTGGTGCCAGGTGGTCTGTGGTCCCTTTGGCAGCTCAATGCCTCTGGCAAAGCCCCAGGGTGACTGAGAGATGGACATCTGGGCATCCAAGTGTTGCCTGGAATTTGAGGAGGACTGGAAACAACCTCTTCCAGTGTGGAAAATGATGGGAAGACGGGAATTGGTGGCTCAATGGGAGGACACACTGCTCCCAGTCCTGCTGATCTATCCAGGCAGAGAGCGATAGCATCTCCAGCAGGAAAACCTTCTCCTTCCAGGGAACAAAGAGGGGAAAAGGAGCTGCGAGGAAGATGTATTTATTCTTCCTTGCTCCTATATCATCCCGCAGGAATGCAGGCCCTTGGCGGGCAGCCCGTGGGGGGGCCGGGCCGTGCACAGCCACCCTGCTCAGGGTGTTCCAGGCGGGATGTTGAGGTGGGATGCTGGAGAAATGGCACAAGGGGCAGCCACGTCAGCCTGGCTCCTCTGAATATAAAAAGGACATATCCTTAGTTTGGCAGTGAGGACCTATGTCAGGAGCCCTTGTTTTGCCAGAAAATAAGGAAAATGCCAGCTTCCAAGGTGCATCCTATGCCAGGCTGCCTGCGGTGTTCTCAGGAAGAAAGGGACTTGGGGGGTTGGGAGCCCATCCAGACCCACTGGCCACGTCCTGGAGGGGTCAGGTCAAGGCATCCCTGCAAGATGGGATTTGTGGTTAGAGAGCAAGCGCTTCCCAGTTCTAAAAAGCAGGATAGGTACTTCCACCTCCTTTGAGGTGACCTGGAGGCGCTAGCACATGCTCGATGGGACGCTGGAGTTGCAGCCAGCTCTCCCACCCTGCCAAACCTTGACACCCTCTCCTCGCTCCCCGCAGGGTGCTGCCCACCCCGGTGCCAGCCGCGTTCCTGCCGCTGTGTCCGGGCACGCTGGGTCCGGCCGGCGTGGAGGCCCTGGTCAGTGCCCAGGCCGTGTCGGCCGGCAGCCGCCTGGCCCGGGCAGACGCCGTCCTGCGGGAGAACGAGAGGCTCCAGCGGGAGAGCGAGAAGCTGCGGCGGGAGCTGGAGAGCTGCGCCGAGAAGGCGAGCCGCATCCAGAAGGTGAGGGAATGGAGGCAGCCCCGTGTCCCCCCTGCCCGGGGGGATGCTCGACCATCTGCCGTGAAAATTCACCCCCCTTTAGTGATTTAATCCCTTCTCCTCCTCCTCCTCCCTCCGGCGGCTTGTTCCCCTCGGAGCAGCTGCAGCGCGGCAGCCGGGATTGGGGAGAAGGAGCCCATTCTCCAGTGACCCTCTCCCTCCGCCTGTCCCCCCGTCCCAGCCGCCACAGAAAGCCCTTTGTGTGGCCGTGTACAAGGGGCGGCTGTTCCCCGTGGCCAGGCTATGGCAGAGCCAAAATCTGTGGAAAGACTCTGCCATAAGAAAAAAGACTGAAAGAATCAGTTTTCCCCCCCAAAAACATGTGCTGGGGGTCAGCTCGGGGTGCAGGTTGGGCTGAGCACCCCGGCTGAGCTCTGGCTGGCATCTCCCTTTCCTTTCCTCATTCCATGAATATCTAACCCTGCCTTGTCCCTTCCTCCATCCCAGCTGGAGAGCGAGATCCAGCGCATCTCAGAGGATTATGAAAACCTCGTCAAGGCATCTTCCAAGAGGGAAGCCTTGGAGAAAGCCATGAGGAACAAGAGAGATTGTGAGATGCGACGGCTCCAGGATTTCAACCGAGACCTGAAAGGTGAGGGACCCTGTGTGTCCTCATCCCTGTGGGTGCTCTGTGTCCCCTGGCTGTTTCCATGGGAAACCAGGCTTTTCCAACTTCCTCCAGCCAAAATCTTGTATCTAAATCTTAATTAAGTTTTATTGTTTTGGACCAGAGCGGTTGGAATCGGCGAACAAGCAGCTGGCCAGCAAGACCCAGGAAAACCAGGAGAGCAACCAGGGCAGTGTGGCCAAACTCCTGGCACAGAGTAAGTCCCGGGGACACCCATCCTTGCCCGGCTCCCCGTGGCATCTGCGAGCGGGGCTCGGCTGGAGGAGGAGGCGGGTGTCGGGCGGCAGCTCTCACCCTTCCCCAGGGAGGATGGAGCAGCTCTTGGCGCTGGACTCGAGCCATTAATCCCGGCGGCCGGCCGGCGGCGTGACCCGCATTCCCCACATTCCTGCTGCAGCGCCGGCTCTTCCAGCACCAAGCCCGCACTCCCGCCCCACGCCGTTCTCTCCCTCCTCCCTCCTGCACTTCGCAGCCATGCCAGCCTGGCTTTTTTGGGGGAAAACGTACTTTAATTTTAGCAGAGAGACGTGATGTTATTAGTAGGAACAATTGCATGCCCTTCCCTAAGGTGGCTGAATTCACGCCAGGCAGGTTTCACCCTTCCCGAGCTAAAATTTAGGCTGGAATGTGGCACGTGGAGGCTTTTGGCCATCTGCCCAAGTGGCTGGAATCCCCCTGACCCCCCATTTGATGGAAGATCTCGGGAAAGGGGTGGCATGGCCAGATGTCGGGAAGCAAAGAATCCCTGCTAGGCTTCACGGACCAGCCTTAGAGAGGCCAAATGTCTGAGATTTGTGGGTTTCCCTCGCAGGCTATGAGCACCAGCAGGAGAAGGAGAAGCTGGAGCGGGAGGTGTCCCTGCTGCGCAGCGCCAACGAGGACCAGCGGCGGCGGGCAGAGCTGCTGGAGCAGGCGCTGGGCAGCGCCCAGGCGCGGGCGGCCAAGGCAGAGGCCGAGCTCCGGAAGAAACGAGCCTACGTGGAGAAGGTGGAGCGGCTGCAGGCAGCCCTGGGGCAGCTCCAGGCCGCCTGCGAGAAGCGGGAGCAGCTGGAGCTGCGGCTCCGCACCCGCCTGGAGCAGGAGCTGAAGATGCTGCGGGCACAGCAGGTGGGTGCTGGCGAGCCACGCCGGCTCCAGCGAGGCACGGCGGGTGCTGCGTCCTCCCAGCACCTCCTCGTCCTCACCGGGGCTTTGTTCTGGCTGTGCAGAGGCAGGCGGGCACCGCCAGCGGGGGCACGCCGGAGCTGAGCGCCCACACGCTGTCGGAGCAGCTGAGGGAGAGGGAGGAGAAGATCCTGGCGCTGGAGGCCGACATGACCAAGTGGGAGCAGAAGTACCTGGAGGAGTGCACCATGCGCCAGTTCGCCATGGACGCCGCGGCCACGGCGGCCGCCCAGCGCGACACCACCCTCATCAGCCACTCCCCTCGGCACTCCCCCAACAGCAGCTTCAACGAGGACCTCCTCCTGGCCAGCCACAAGCACGTGGAGATGGAGAACAGGTAATCTAATCCCACCTTGCCAGAGGCATTTGGCCTCCATCAGACTTTTTCTGGGGGTTGGTTGGGATAGTGCCTGGATCCTCCTCTCTAAGTCCAGCTCCTCTACCAGTTTCTGCCTTTCTTCCTCTCCAGGTTAAAAGCCCTTCATGCTCAAATCCTTGAGAAGGATGCTGTCATCAAGGTCCTGCAGCAGCGCTCACGGAGAGATCCCAGCAAAGCCCTCCAGGGCTCCCTGCGGCCGGCCAAATCCGTGCCCTCCATCTTCGCTGCCTCCGCCACCCCAAGCTGGCCAGGGTCTGGCCAGAGTGATCGGTCATCCGAGGGCAGCTCCCGTGGCAGCACAGGTAAATAGGAACACTGGCCCACTCCCTACCTTCACTTGGTGGTGGGGACCTGCTTGCAATTTTCCCCTGTGGTTTTGAAGTTAGAGAGCTTGGGGAGGAGTGATTCCTCCAGGACCAGCCAGAAATCACAGAATCCTGGAATGATTTGGGTTGGAAGGGACCTTTAAGCTCATCTTGTTCCACTGTGTGCCATGGGCAGGGACACCTTCCTCTAGTCCAGGTTGCTTCAAGTCCTGTCCAACCTGGCCTTGAAAACTTGAATCCCTTGCCTTGAATCCCTAACGGAGTCTCCTCCAGCAGGCAAAGCCACCGCTGAAGGGGCAGCAGTGCCCACTGCCTTTCCCTTGCCTTCCCACTCAAAGCACGGCAGCAAGGACGGCAGCACGCAGACGGACGGAGCGGCCGGGAGCAGCGGGCAGGGCGAGGGCACCGCAGTGCTGGGTGAGTCCCTGGGTGGCACAGGGCAGGGAGCTGGGATGGCCCAGCATGTGGGCTTAGCATCCCTGGGATGGGTTTGCACAAGCACCAGCTATTTTTTAAGGCATTTTCAAGGCCCCAGTTGAGATGGGTGGGTTCGAATCCCTGAAAATCCCTTCTTTCTCTGCAGAGAGCCCGGCCACTGCCAGAGCCCCAGACCTGTCTGACATGGTGGAGATCCTGATTTAAGGCCACGCAGGGCTGCACGGTGGCCTCTCCGCCCTTCCTGCCGGCATGTCGGGATGGAGAAGTGTCTGGGAAGGAGGGGCCAAGCCGGGAGCTCAGCAGTGTCCCCTTGGCCGGTCTCAGCAGTGACTCTGGGGTGTGGGAGGGTCACTGTCCCCCTCAGTGCCCACACGGGTCCCCGGCTGCGCAGGGCGCGCTGGAGCCCGGGGACCCCACAGTGGCTCCATCCCCATCCCGGCTCCATCCCAGCTCCATCCCCATCCCAGCTCCCACCTCTGGGTCTTGGCCATCTGCACCCACCCAGGTTCTTGGCTGCTGACTGGAAAATCCCTCTCTGGTCGCTCAAACTGTACCCACAAGCTGAAGTCTCTGCACGAGGGCAGAGCTGGGAGGGATCCTCCGTGGGTCCCACTGACCACCCAGATCCACACGGCCAAACCAAGCTTTGGGAGCACCAAACTTCCATCACCTGCATCCTGCCTCTGGGTTTTCATCACAGGCGGGCAAGGGCTTTGTGATGGGGCGACAGTGAAACAAAAATGGGAATGGAGGGGGTGAAAGGTGGAGGAAAAGTGGAGGTGAAAGGCTCCGAGGATGCTGATGGGATGTGCCACCCTTCTCCTGGCTGCATCCCCCGGCTACTGGCAGCTGGCTTCTGCCCGTAGCCAGCGCTGACATCTCGCTCCTCAGAGCTTCCCATCCTTGCCCTTCATGTAAATATATATATTTTTCTTTATTTCTTTCCCCTTTTCAACCTGTGCATTTGCTGGCCAACTGCATTTTTTATTTTTTCTCTCCCCAGACACGTAAAAAATGCGTTCGGTTCTCGTGCATTGTTTACAAAATGGAAAAGAAACAAAAAATTATGAAAGAGGAAAAAAAAAACCCAGACCCCATGACTTAATATATTTTATATTAATATTGGTATTTCTTTTTAAGTATTTTTTTCGTGCTGTGAACTTTTTTTCCTGCCAAAGACGACAAGTTCTCGTTTGTGCGTTTTAAGTTATCTTTAAGTATTTAAACATAAACCTGGCTGTTTCGTTACGCCGCCCTATACCGAGATTGCTGTAGCATTCCACTTGGTATAACAATATTTTAATAAAAAAACCCAAATATTGATCCGTGGATTCTCTTTTTTTCCATGCAATGCGGAGAGATGGAGGCGCTGCCAGGGGAGGAGGTCTGGGAGTGCTGACCCCCTGGTTCACGTGTCCTTCCCAGCTCCCCAGGGCAGAGATTTGGGGTGCAGCTGCATGGGAGAGGGGAAAAATGCTCAAGAGCATTTCTGCATTCCCCAAAATCCCATTGGGATCCCATTCCCCTCACCTTCATGGGGGAAAAGGATGGAGTTGCCTAAAACGGTTGATGTTTTTTCCTTCCTGCTCTGGCATCCCTGCATCCCTGTGTCCTTGGTTTCTGCATATTCGTGACCTTGCATCCCTGTGTCCCCCGTCCTTGCACCTTGCTGTCCTTGATCTCTGCATCCCATAACTGTGTCCTGATGGGATCCTCCTCCTCTTCCTCACAAAACCCTTCCTGCCCTCCTAAGCCCCTGCCACAGGGATCCCCTGATGTTTTCCAGCATGGATGGACCTGGTCCCCAGGCTCTCCTTGGCTTTGGCAGCCATCTCCAAACCCTTCCCACTCTGCCTGGCTCCTTGATCTTCTGGAAGACCAGAAGTTTTCCAGGGGTTGGAATTATTTTCTGGTGACTGTGGTGTTAATGTTTCCCAGGGAACATCCCTGGGGACTCTGCCATCTCCAGCCAGGCCAAGGCTTTCCCTTTGTGCCACACCTTGGCGTTAACTGGGAGCTCATCTTTGTTATCCTGCTGTCCCTGGGGACCAGGAACTCTTGTGCTCTGCAATTTGGTTTAGCTTGGATTGTGTGGAACAGTGGCACCAGAAATCAGTTTTGCTGCCAGCTCTTCCATGGAATCACAAAATCATGGAATTGTTTAGGAAAACAATTGGAAATTAGGAAAACAATTTGGAAAAGCACTTTAAGATCACAGAGCTGGACTGTTAACCCAGCACTGCCAAAACCACCACTAAACCACGCCCCCGAGTACCACATCTACATGGTTTTCCACACTTCCAAGGATGGTGATTCCATCCCTTCCCTGGGCAGGATGCCTTAGGATTCCATTGAGGATCACTGGTCTCAGTGAGACAGTGATGCTGAGCCCCAACCTTCCCACTCAGGAACCTGGAAGAAGTATGGCTAAAAAATACATATTTGTGTCTTTCTATGGCTGTGGGACTGGTCTCTGCCTCTGAGGAGCAGGTTAGGGAGACTTGGAACAATGTGGAGCTTGGAGCTGGGATCCTCCTTGCACCTGTGGCCTCTCCTGGGTGTTGCAAGCAGGGAGATCAGCTCAGCCCATGCAGAAGGCTGAAGAGGACCCTGAAACGGCTCCAGGGACGGGAAGAACAGGGTGAGAAGCTCACAGGGAGCTGCTGGGGTTGGGAATATGTCCGGGGGATCCTGGCAGCCTCCAGCCAGGGCTGTACCTGCCCTGCCTCCCCCAGCTCCTGCTGCTCCAGAGCCCGGGAAGGCCGGCAGCATTCCTGGCATACCGCAGCTCTCACACCCCACGCTTTATTTACCAGAATCCGGATGCAGAGTGGCCTGGCTGCAGGTCTGGCTGTTTGCAGGCAGATTTCTGAGAGCAGGGATTCAGGGAATGGGCTCCTGTTGAGAGCTTTGCTCATTGATCCTCACCCCCAGGGCTCTCAGTCTCTGGCAGTCAGAAAGAAAGAAGTACAAAGCCCACCTATGGATAGAGGAATTGGGCAGTAGGGAGGGGATTCCTAAATCCAGCAGGGAGAGCAGGAGGTCCCAGCTCCTCCTGCCACACTTTTTGAGGAGCCATATGCTTTGGTAGGGATGTTCAGCCAGAGCAGCATCCCAGAGGAGCTGCACACCTTGGCCATGGAAGCTGCTGTGGGGGTGTGTTATCACCTGCTCTGTCCTCCCCGGCATTTCCGTCTGCCCTTTCCACACTGTCTCCCTGGATTTCACCATCAGCATTGCCTGGACCCACTGTCCTTTATCCCTTGTCTGTCCTTTATCTCATGTCCCTGTCACCATGGCAAAGCTGAAATACCAGGTGGGAGCCAAACCTCCTGCTCCCATCCCTGTGATCCCTGTGTCCTTGACCCTTGCATCCTTGTGTCCCTGCATCCCTGTCTCCTTCTGTTTCTGTGTCCTTAATCTCTACATCCCTGTATCCCCAATCCTCAGATCCCTGTCTAGGACACAGGGCTCCTGTACCCTGGAGGTCCCTGCAGAGCTGCTGGCCGGGCTGGCACCTGGATGTGACTCCTCCTGTGGGCTGCACATCCTCGTCCCTGGAGAGATGGGAAAGGGCCAGCAGGCTCTGCTCCAAGTGCCACCAGTGTCACCTTGGTGGCTTTGGGTGGGATGCCCTATCCCAGGGCAGCAGCCCTTGTGGGTGACAGGGAAATGGCTCTGCTGCTCCAGGGCTGTCTGAGGAGTTCTGGTCACAGTGGGCTGGGACAAGGCCAAGGATCTCCTTGGGGCTCCCTGGCTGTTCACCAAGCCCCATTCCCAGCTGGGAACACCTCATTCCTTTGGTGCCATGCCACAGCAGCCTCTCTGCAGCTTTGGTTCCTGCTTTTCCTCATTGCTCTTTGGAGAACATTGGAACTCGGTCCTTGGAGCATCCTTGAATTTTGGCATGCCCTTTGCAGGCCCTGGCTCCTCCTCCTCATCTGCTTGTGCATCCCCACTCCTTTTCAACTTGCTGAATGCGAGAGCTGAATGGGGAAAGACAAGCTCATCACTCTCTCCTCCGTATGGAAAACTGTTTTTAAAAAGCAAAAAAATCCTCACCGGAATTTGGGACAAAGGGAATTTCAGCCCCCTTCCATATAATCCCGATCCTCGTGGGGGGAGTCTGGCAAGGCTGTGGGCCAGCCCTGCAGCCGCTTCCCAGCAAACCAGTCAGGCAAACCGCGTGCTTTCTCTCGCCTCAAGTCCCGGCTTGCTCGTCGGACCGGCAGGAATGAAGCTCTCCCCGCTGGTCCTGCCGAACCCTTCCCTTCCCCCTCCCTCCCTCTCTCATCCCACCCCTTTCCCCGAGGTCCCTCAAGCCTCCAGGCTCCTCTCTGTGTCCAGAGCTCGTTGGGGGGGGTGCCTGCTGGGCTTTCTTCTGCCAGGGGGTCAATGCTCCCTTCTCGAATTCCTTTCATCGAGATTTGCATTCCATTGAAGAATGAGCCACCCCAAGGTGTCCCCTCCCTTCAGAACATCAGTGTGTCTCGATTTTTGCATTCCTATTACCCTGCACCCCTCTGTTTTCGATCTCTGTATCCCTGCACTGCCAATCCTTGCATCCCTGTCCCCCTGGCTTCCCATGCCCCTGCGAGGGGGTGGCTGGAGATGCCTGCTGAGCATCGGGAGATGCCTCTGTGGCAGGGATGGGATCGCAGGATGGGGGTTGTTATTTGGGGGCTGGCCATGACACCCTCCAGGATGCTCCATCCACTCAGCTTTGGAGCATGTTCCAGCTTGGGAGCGCCCTCTCCGTCGTCCCCAGGGCCACCTGAAACCCTTCCTCCAGGACCCTTGCGGGGTGGGGACTGTCCAGGTGTCGCTGCCCAGCTCCTGCTCTCACAGCCAGGATCCCCAGCCGGGCTTTGCTGGGCTCAGCAGAAGCGGTCGGACCCGCGGTGCGAGCGCGGCGAATTCCTCATTCCTCTTCCCTGCGCTGTGCTGCCTGCCTGCCATCTTTGCATGCAAACAGTAAACAGGCTGTTATTATCCTGGATGCTTTGAATAACTGTGGCTATTTTTTCTCTTCCCAGTATTCTAAAAAGGCAAAAAATTCCCTGCGGTTTCTGAGTCAACTTTTTTTTTTTTTTTTCCTCGCTCTCTTTTCTTTCCTTCCCACCACCTCTGTGACCTTGAAAAACCAGGCGGATGAGCTCCCTGGCTGTCTCTGCTCGCACCCGCTCCCCGGCCGCGCTCCGGCTGCCGCTCCCGCTGCTCCCCGTGGCCGCCAACGATGGAATTCGGGGCTGAGCCTGGCGGTGGCGGGCAGGATCCGGCCTGCTGGGCGCCTTGCTCATCCCCTCCCCTGGATGAGGAGCTAGGGATACTCAAGAAGCTGTTAGGGATGCCACAGGAGGCTGGGGATGCTGAAGTTGCTGGGGATGCTGGAGGCACTGGGGATTCTGGGGGTGTTGGGAATGCTGGAGGTGCTGGGGATGCCAGAGGTGCTGGGGATGCTGAAGGCACTGGGGATCTTTGAGGTGCTGGGAATGCTGTAAGTGCCAGGGATGCTGGAGGCACCCAGGATGCTGTGGGTGCTGGGGAAGGTAGAGGAGCTAGGGATGCTGGAGGTGCTGGGGATTCTCATGGATCCTGGGAATGCTGGGATTGTTGGAGGCACCTGGGATGCTGGAGGCACCTGAGATGCTGGAGGTGCTGGGGATGCCCAAGGGAGCTGGGAATGCTGGAGGTGCTGGGGATACCTGAGGAGGCTGGGCATCCTTGCGATTCTGGGGATCATTGAGATGCTGGGGATGCTGGAGGCACCCAGGATTCTGGAGGTGCTGGGATGCTGGAGGTTGTGGAGATTCTGGAGGCAGCCAGGATGCTGTGGATGTTGGGGATGCTTGGGGAGCTGGGGATGCTGGAGGTGCTGGGGATTCTCACGGATGCTAGGAATGTTGGGGTTGTTGGAGGCACTTGGGATGTTGGAAATTATGGGGATTCTGGAGGTGCTGGGGATGCTGGAGGCAGCCGGGATGCTGGAGGTGCTGGGGTACCCAAGGAGGCTGGGAATGCTCAAAGATGCTGGGCATCCTTGTGGTTCTAGAGATCACTGAGGTGCTGGGGATGCTGGAGGTGGCCAGGGACACTGAAGGCACTGGGGGGGCTCCACTGGGTGCAGCTCACACGGACATCTGGGGCAGGGACATGGGATGCTGCCTGTGCTCCTCACTTTGCATCCCCAAGAGCTGGAAGGTGTGTCCAGGAATGACGTGAGCAGCTGGGAGTTGAGAGGGACACGGAAACAGCCTGGACATCCAGCCCCTGCAGGCAGCAGGTATTACCTGGTTCCCTCCACGGGTCCCCTGACAGGTGTGAGAGCCCTTCCTGCCCTTTCCT
>VZTB01011863.1:1690177-1705721 GCA_013397245.1 Thryothorus ludovicianus | reverse complement strand
GGACCCCCAGGTCCTTTCCCATGTCACTTTCCAGCCTCTCATTCCCTGTCTGTCTGAGCAGCCTCTGTTGCCCCATCCCAGGTGCAGAATCAGGCACTTCCTCTTGTGGAATTTCATACAAATGGTATACATATAGGGAAATCAGAGTGAGGAATATGAGAATAGAAAATTGCAAGTTAGAATCAGTGAGATCAAAATCAGTAAAGTCAAAAGGAAGACAGGTAAAAGAGAGATGTGGAATAGATCTTGAAACACATCACTGAGAGATGAAAAGAAAGGCTGTCTTTATCTCATCAAAACAGCTGTGGCAGACATCCTATTCTAATGCTACTCCAGTGAGTACCTTTCTTCTGACTATATTGGGAGACAAGTTTTTTATGCAGAACAATTTTACTGTCTCATAATAAATGCACAATGGAGTGGTGTCTGTCTTTTCAAGTTGCCTGGTTTATCTGCTTCTGATCCAAGAAAGTGTAAAATATTATAGCTCAAAACAAGTCCAGCTAGAGCTTCTATGACATCACGGTAAATATAAAAGATTNAAAAGTCTGGTGTGGCCCTGAAAAAAGAAAAGGACAAAACTGTGATAACCTGCATACTATCACATGGTGAATAGCATTTTCCAGGAAATTTTCCACACATCCTGAAAATATTTTGTCAAAAAATAAGATGTAATTGTCTTCGATATTCCTACTGTCTTAATCCCCAAGACAAATAAATGGAGACTATCTAAAAATGGTTGACAGTAATATCTTGTTAAATTACCTAAGTTTGAAAATACACTATAGAACAAAGCCTAGTAGGAAGGTTGTTTTAATATTTTGTGCACTTTCAGGAATGAAAGATCAAATAAGTGCTACATAAAAAGTCTCATATTGAATTTAGTTTGCAACAAAGCCAGTTACCAGGACAATAATTAAGTAAAAATATTAGTTCACAGTTTAGATTAATTTATACTTGGGTAATCCTAGGGCATGTTTAACACACTTGATTTTCCTGAATGGCATATCAAGCCTCATATTTCTATTTCAGCTAGGACATATATTTCAGAAAGACATCTAATCTTTATTTGAACACTTATCAAGCATCAAGGTAACTTATTCAGTTGGTTAGTGATGATGCACTGTAAAAATGCTTCTTTCATTTCTGGTCTCAATTGACCTGTTCTCTGTGTTCAGGCTCTGGGTCTCTAATGTCTTTGATAGATTAAACTTCCCTCCAGTGCTGGAAGTATCTGCATTTATAGATCATGATCAGATTCACTTCTTAACCTTCATTTTGTTAAGCTAAAGGGACTGAGCTGGGTAGGTTTCTCACTGAATTAGCTTTTTTCCCCTAGAACTTCTATCATTCTTGTAGCTCTTTTTAAAGTCATTTCCAATATACCAGTGCTGCTTTAAAATGAGTTCATAAAACAGGACACAGTAGAGGTCTCACTAATATCATAGAGAATCAAAAATAGCTCTGTACTTCCATTTTTTTAATCCTCTTTCTATTTATCTAAGAATGACTTTTTTTTTTTTCCCTTGGCTATTGCCAGACCCAGAAAATCTACAGCCTTATATTGATTTGTACCTCCTGGGAGATACTTTGGGTCAAAATCCGTGCTGGATATAACAACATTTCACCATTGTGGAATACTTCAAAATCTTCAGCAGTCAACCTAAGTACGTAACACTTTAAAATATGAACCTGTCTTACAGATTGCCTGCACAAATACAAATAATATTTACCATATGACTACACCAGTGATTTAAAAAATTATAAATGTATTTAACATTTTCAAAACTTGTGTAGGATATTGAGGGAATATATTTTAAAAATAACACTAAAACCCCGGAAAAATCAGAAAAAATAATATTTCTCTTTTCCATTATGAAAGTATTATCTGACTTCTTCAAATCATAATCAGACAGCAGTTACACAGTGGTATTAAACACTCAGTTAGATGAACTGTGGGTGACAATGAATCAGATTTATATCACAACAATGTTTTATCAAAGAATGATTAATGGCCAATTCTGTGAAAAACATAGAGGCAGTCTCATGGTCCCAGTTCTGTGAAATTTAAGAATTTTACTTCTTTGTTTTCCTTCTTACTGTACAATATAGACTTTTGCTATAGGATTTCAGTGATCAGGCCTTTTTCTTTATTTCACATAAAATTGTTTACCACCTTCCTGTGGCACCACTAGTGCTATCTCAACATTTGCCCTTAGACAACTACTTTTATTCTCATTTTCTCACTTGATGTTTTGTTGGTGAATTCCCTGGGTGCTCTGTGGTCAATACAATCCCTTTGCTCAGGTTGCCAAGCTGGAGCACCACCTGCCCTTCTGCTTTGTGCCAAGCAGAGCTCTGGGCAGGTCAGAGAGGGGACCTCTCTCCTTTGTGAGCAAAGCTGTGGTCATCCTCACCAGGTCAGGGCTAAGGAGCTGGCACCCAGCAGTGGTGTGCAGGGACTCCCAATCCTGAGTGAGTGCGTGAGTTCAAGTGTTAGTGCCGCAATAGAGGCATTGCACATGCAAGTCTGGAAGTTGCAGTTTGCCACACTGCAGCAGTGACACTGCCTCTGAACTAACTTGAATCTGGAGCAGGCATGTCTATCATGTGCTTCATTGCAGGCATATCCCAATGAATTGTTTTATATTTTTTGACCCAGGTAAGATTCATGCTGAGGCAGGACCTGGAAGTTACTCATTTTGGTGTCTGAATTAATTACAATGGAAGAGACGGGCAAGAAGAGTCAAATTGTAGTGTACTGCACTGTCATGACAGCTTTCTAGAATTTCTTTTAAATGTAGTCTTTCATATATATTTATGGTAACTTTTTTCTCAGTTTGAATCAATATTACTACTTCTTGGTGGAAAAAAATATAACAAAATATGTTTGCTCTTCCATCACTGACATACTCCATTTGTGTCTGAACATAACTCATTAAAGTTCTCATTTTTCTGTTGATAGCCCTGGTTCCAGGGAAAAATAGTATTTTTTTTTTTTCATACCAATTCATGCTTTATTAGGTTATTTCACTTGTCTCTTATTTTTATGTTTCTTTCACAAGGGATAATTTACTGACTTCTCCCTAATCTTTTGTGAAGAGAGATTAATTTGGTTGTGTTCAGAAGCAAAGGCATAAGTAGACTGTGTGTGCTTCTGGATAGAGAAACATCAGCAACACAAAGACAATTTTTCTCAGATTATCTAAAAGTCACTAAAGTTAAGGCAACAAAAAAGTATTCTGTTTCAGATTCTCAACCGTGTGAGATAGAGCTATATACCTTAATGTCTGTAACCATTAAGAGCAATAAAAATATTAATTCAGGTTTTGTTTTCTTATATTCACAGCAAATTATAAGACATGGAGATAATGTCAAGCAGACTGACAAGAAGCCAAGGGAGTCCTAATTCTGTTTTTGCTGCTGACTGGGTTGGTATATGGGCTCCCAGTCACAAGGTGGGTAATTGTCATACAGCCTCTTCAGCCACAGTTTGACTGCATCTGCCCTTCACATCATATGTTTGCTTGCCTTTTTGCCACTTTCAAGGACAAAGCAGCACCCCAGACTGCTGCCATGCATGTTTATCACAGCCATCCCACCTCTCTTAAGGCAAATATTGACATGAAATCCAGAAAAAACATTGTGTCTTAAAGATAAACAGGACAGTGATTTAATGCAAACATTACTTGTGATGCCAGATTTGAATTTATCCATTCTCAGCCCCAGTTATGCTGAGAACAGTGGCCCTATAGAGAAAACAGAGAAGGAGGGGGCTTTGATATGCAGATAATTTTTGAAATAACACTGCAAAACTATGGGTTAAAACTATTACATTCTTAGTGTATTACACTGCCAGCTAGCATTACTGGTAAAATATTTACTTTTCACAATAATTCCAATGGAAGGAACCAACCTGTAATTGTATTAATCATGTAAGAAGATGTTCAAAAGATGGCAATTTATAGTGGGTTATTTCATATTCCTACCCTCAGGATTTATTTTGTCAAGGGAACTTAAAGCTGTTGATGAGCTCATTTTTAGCTCTTATATAAATCCAAATAAATGGGAGACTTCCTGAGGAAATGACCGGATTTTGATGAAAATTTTTTTTTTGTGGTCTATATAGCAACATTACAAAAGGTGTCAAGGCTTGTCCAGGTCACAGGTGTTGCAGAATTTGCCAATTAAAAGTTCATTTCCTAGGAATTACGAATTAAGAACATATTCTACTGCACCAAATTGATTTGTGTCTAAACAGTATCATGAAAAGTCTTTTCATTATAAACTTCCTCTGTGAGTGGTATGATTGTCTAGACATTAAAATTATTTTGGACATCTGTTGCAATGTGTACATGACATATATATATGTGTGTATATATATATATATATATATATACACCTGTATGTATTTATGACTATAAAGTTATTGAAATTAAAATGAAAATGTTCATTCTGGCTGTAGCAGATGCCTCTCGTTTATCTTCCAAGACTCAAACCAAAAAAACGTATTTTGGAAATGCTATATTTGTGATTCATTATTTCACCTTGCAAGTAGTTTGTGTCCCTAGTCAATCTCATAACAACCTAGTCAGGTTTATAAAGCTTTACTGAAAAATGATAACATATCCATTACAGTAAGGACCAAAATGTCATTCTTATCAGAAATTATTTAGAATTTGTTCAGTAATATCCTAACCCCTTTCAGCTAACCAATCAGGCTGAAAAGGAAGCAATAGGTGACCCCTGGTTGCCTATTATGGGTGGTGTTATGATCCATAATGTCCAGTGCACATCTGTGGCTAAAGCTATAACTCTAACAATACACGAGTTTTTAAAGTAAAACCGCCCCACAGAGGGCTGACCAATCCTTACCCTCATAAGTGGTAGTCCCTCTTATACTCATTGATAATACCTTTCCCTGGCAGAGCCTCCAGAGAACTATGGGGCTCTTCTCTGATTGTTGTTTTTCAATGTTTCAATCCCATAAAATCATGAGGTTTTGTATTTATGCCAAAATAATCTATTAGAAAAAGAAATGCAGTTAACAACATTCATATAAAATACTGACAAGAATCATGTGAAGCATAATACAAGCTATATACTCTAGCTTTGTGGAATGATTTCTATTATTTTTTTTTGTCAAAAAAAAAGCAGAACAATCTGTAAGGAAACAAGTTAGTTTATTTGCGTGTTTTTTGTAGGATCTGATTAAAACACTATTTGAATGAATCGTAGTTGCTCTTTTGCACAGTAAACTTTGGGTCAGGCCTCTACAAAAAAGAAGAGGCAAACGACATCAGGGGCATTTTGAGGTGTACATGCCCCAGAACTGTCAGTGTTTTCCCCTCAGTCTCTATCACCTCTTGTGAGTCAGGAGTGAAGCTCAGCCAGCAAATCACAGGGGAAAAGAAGCTGTGGAGGTGTTTGTTTTTTTCTTTTTATTTCCCTCTCATTACTCCAATTTCTTCTACTTGGCAATAAATTAATTTTTTTTCCAAGTACAGTTTGTTTTGCTCATTATAGTAATTGGTAGGGCATCTTCTTGTCTCTATCTCCACAAACTAGAAAGCATTCTCTTTGTCTCTCTTTTCTTCAGACTCTAATGACTGAAATGCAGAATTTCTTTTAAGAATTAAAACTGAACTAATTTTTATGTTACTCATTTCCACTGCTCTATTTTAGTGCTTCTTGTTTTTTCCCTCAGTCTTGCAGCTCCTCCATAGCTTAGGTTTTCTGGAACTTCCATATATAGGATTCATATAATTTCCTATTTTTTATCCAACTCCCATCGCATCTTTTACGTATCCTTTGGGAAAAAAGGAAGAAGACGAAATTTGAAGTAAGCCTCACTGTCATGTGTGTTTTAAATGAGGGGAAGTCACTTACTTCTGGAGGTACTTTCCAATCTTAATAGTAATATGATTCTATTTGGCTTTAGTCAACTGTCTGAGTGTTTGGTTTGGGCTGGGGTTTTTTGACTGCCTACATGGGAGTAAAACGGCATCAAAAATTTCCCCTCAGGCCTTCTGCAAAAGCCCTTTGACAGCTAAGAATATGGCTATACACATACCAAAGACCCAGGAAATGAGAAATTACTGTGGTGGAAAAATTAAGAGATGAATAAATCAGGCCAGTTTCAAACTTCAGAACGGCACTTTTGAAGACTGACATTCATCAACTCCATACTTGCTGCCAAGGCTTAGTTCTAATTAGACTCATTGTCTGTCATTATCACTATGTATCCAAATAATTAGCCCTTCACAACCTTGTCCTACACTCAGTGTCAGTGTATGGTACTGCTGTGGTTGGTCACAGCCCTCACAGCCTTAGTCTTCAAGGCTGGGCTGGCCAGGCTGCAATGCTATTCAGTGGAGGGGGTCAGTACTGAAGTGGGTGACCTCCTTCTTACCCATTTAATTCTGGATGGTTTTCAGTTCCTTTTCCAAAGAAAGTGTGAGGCTCTGAACTGCTTCCAAGAGAGTAGATCACATTTTTCAGATAAGCACTTCTTTTAGTTTGCTTCCCACTCATTCTGCAAGAGGACTGCAATTATATCTGACTTCTTTCCTAATTACCCTGTCCACTCCTTTTGTTTGGCTTTTTTGTGTCTTGCAAATTTTACTACTTAAAACATGTTTTGATTTACTATATTCTGCTGTTTAGTGGAGACACAGGGCCTCATTTACAACTTTTTGGTTATATGTCATCCATATATTTAGGCCCAGTTTACTCTTGGTAGCATTACTGTGCTATACACACTTATGTTCTCTTTCCTGTTATGCTACTAATGAGTTTGTCCTGCTTTCAGCTGGGATAGAGCTCATTTTCGTCCCTGCAGTTGGCACAGTGCTGTGTTTTGGACTTAGGGTGAACATAATATTGACAATAGACTGATATTTTGGTTTTGGTTAACCAGGGCTGACATTAAGCCAAAGATATTTCAGTTCCTCATGCCATCCTACCAGTGAAGAGGTTGAGGGTGCACAAGAGACTGGGAGGAGGCAAAGCTGTGATAGGTGACCCCAGGGGTGTACCACACTAGCTGGTGTCATTCTGAGCAAGAAAACTGAGGCAAGCTGGCTATAGGGTGAGGGCACACTGCTCAGGGGCAGCTGGGCATTGGTCAATGGGTGTTGACGAACTACATTGAGTATTACTTGTTCTATCTTCTTATTTTTTCCCCATTCTTTTTCTGTCCAATTAATAAACAGACTCTATCTCAAACCATAAGTTTCACCTTGGTCTCTGCCCATTCCATTGGAGGGGAGTGAGCAAACAGCTGTAGCTGCCAGCCTGGTTCAGGGTAGGTAATGTCCATTATACCTTAGCAAACTTCTACTTCTCTGTCTTCAACACCCCCCTCATTTGACTACAAGCTCCCTGTAGTCCTACATATCTATCTTTTCACCACCTGATTATTCTCTTAGTAATGGCTTGCTGACATAGAACTTTCAGCTTTCACACATAATTTTTGGCCAATTCATAGTTCTGAATTCAATCTACATGACATTCTATAAGGATAAGAAAAGAATAATCTATAGGACTCACTTCTTATGCCTCCTAAAATCATTACATTTTTAAGTTTAAAAAATGAAAGAATGTCTTGTATAAATTTTTTCTGAAATAGTAAAACTAAGCCTCAGAATGAATATTATTCATATATGCATCATAAGAAAAACCTAGTCATAATGCATTTTTAAAATTATATCAACCTTAAAAATAGATTTATTTTATTAATACTGGAAATAAATAATTAATCATTGATCATCAGTAATGACATTAATAATGCTATCATCAATAAAAATAATAAACTTTGGTACTAATATGATTAGAGCAAACTTCATGAATAAAAAATCTGGTAATGCAATAAACAGAGCCTCTTGAAAATGCTGATATTGCTTCATGTGCCTTATGACAGAGCCTCTTGAAAATGCTGATATTGCTTCATGTGCCTTATGCTTTTACTTGTATATTTAATTTTTTCTCATGGGACAGAAGAAGAACAGAAACACGATGAATTGCAGGGTAGTCTGAAAACTCAAGTACAATCATCAAAGGGGTTTTGCATTGAACCAAAGTTCCATAATGGTTTGAGACCTTTGTGGTATTCTTCAAGCATGGCTGTATACGTCCCATTTTTCTCCAAAATGCACATTTCATGATTAAGCTGCTTCTTGCAGTCATGAATTTTTTATGCCTACATTTTTCTTTAATGAATTTTAATATTCTACTTCAAAATAGTGCAGCTAAATCTTCAGGGCATCAAATTTTAGGCAAGAAGGCTAGTTAGCATTGTGGAGGAGTTTTGCAGGTAGTTCTTTGACATAATAATTCTGTCATTAGTGGTGTGCAATGTGACACATGGTTCTTGTACACTTCTTTCACTTCTCGTGGTAGAATGGAGAAGAAATAGTAGGGCACTCGTGGTCAGTGAAGAAGATAATCAAGAAGGAAATTTACATATTTTATAGCTTTGTCATGTTAAACATTCTGCCTTGAAATTATTTTCCAGTAACACATGCCTTGAAAATGGCACATAAAATAAGCACAGGTGAGAATTCCTTGAATCTAAGAAGCTAATGACAAATAAACTCACCAATAATAATGTAGAGAGGTGCCATGATACTTCTTTAGTATGACTTCAAAGAAAGGAGATGCATTGTTAATTACAAAATATTGATAATTCAGTCAACTTAGCAGCAACCTGTACCAGGAAGAAGAAAAAACTTCTAGATTTATTCTAAATTACGGTCTTATAGCATATCTGCACAACTCAGCAAAAAGCTGCGTCATTGCCAAAACTTCAGCAATAGCAGAGCATAATAAGGAATATCTTACAGAAGACCATAATTCATAAGTATTTTAAGAAACAGAAATAAACCAGAACAGCATAAAGCCAGAGGATACTTGTCACATATTAGCTACTTAAGCTTCCTTTTGTAATTAGCTTGTAACACCATGTTCTGATTCTGATCATGACAGATCAGTTCTTCTTGTGATGCTTAACTCTGATTTCATTCTCACTGAACACATTATGTTTTGGAGAAGACATGTCACTGTGAAAAAATACACTGGATAATTTGGAAAGGCATGTGAAAACATCTTTTCCTTCAATTTCTTCTTGCATTTAGTGCAAGATATTGGGGGAGAAGGAGGTGTTTTCCATTTTCTTTTAGTTGAATATGTTTTCTTTTAAAATGTAGCTGTTGGGTAGGTCACACATCTTTTATAAAATAGCCCATAGAAGGGTACCCACAAAAGGAGACATGAATTCTATTTCTTCATCTTAATCTTGAGAACATACCCTAAATACTAGCTTGGTTAATTTTTTTCTTTCCTGTTCAAGTTATACAACTGAGGAGCAGAGAACAGACAGATTCATGAGTCAAAGGACTGAAAAAAGCCAAGTGGAAGAAGTATTATCTCTCCCCCTGTTATTGGTACAACCAGCCTGGAAAAGGGGATTCAGCATTCATGTATTTGCTTCAGGAACTGAATGTCATTGTTTATATGATCAGGGACCAATATACAGAACCGTTGAGTGAAAATGTCTAGAAGAATTTGCCATCTTTCTCACAGATGCCATAGCATTTACATGCTCTGCTGCAATTTAAGTCAAGTAAGCAGGAGCAGGACAGAACACATAGCCATCACCGACACTGTTTAGTTGTGTTTTCCAAAAATTAGTGAAACATCTTGGAACGCCTTGATGTGTGCTATGCATATCATGGGCATCTTTACTGCATTATGAGACTTAGGTGGAAGTATTGTTTTCATGGCTTTTAGAATCAAGTCTAGGCAAAAAACACATTATTGGGATATTTGTATGGGACAGGAAATCAGTTGTGTCAGGTCAAAGAGAAGGGCGCTTGCCCAGTTTATGCATTAGATGGAAACTGAACAGAAGGATTTTCAGGATGGTATCTTTCTTATCTTGCTATAGACTGTTCTTATAATCAGACATATGACACCTCTTTTCTTTCATAACTATCCCTAACTAAAATCTTTCATGGTCCTGATTCAGACACATTAGGAGGATCTGCTACCTAAATCTGGGTGTGATTTATCGGCTTCTTATTCATCCAAACCCCTTTTTAATTATGCATTCCACATGCAGGATAGGACAGAGAGCAATGAGTTCAGTGGGAGTTTTCCAGCAGTCTGCAGTCACTTGTAGTGTATTTGAACAGAAAGTAGTACGATAATTGGAGGACCTCTCCTTGCTGATGACCTTTGAATGGGTCAGACTTGAAAAACATTTACTAACCACCACAGATAAATAAAAGCCAAATCTTAGTACATATAGCAAAACCTTCCTGCCTGGGTACCATTTAATTTTGGAGAAGTCCACATGTTGTTGCAGACTCCCCTTTGCATAGGCAGGACATTAGTGTGACACTGTCAGAAAATAATGCTGCTGTACTTCGTACTTGCATGCACTTTTATCCTCTGAGATTTTTGGCCATGTCAGCAACTAGGGGCTAATAGCAGTTCCATATCCATTGTGATCCTATGCCTTTTTTTTTTTCCTAGAAAAATTTTAGCCTGTCCATGACATTAAACATCATATGTGTGATTGTGATTACATACAGAATTATCACTGATTAGTATTGATACTTTTTAGAGCCAGAAAGATTAATAACTTGTTACACTTCACTCTTGTGAGTTGAATTTGGTCAAATATTTTTTCTAGAAAAGCAAATATTTTATTGGAAGACAAGAGATGGAGAATTCACTGTTTATCTTTGTATTTTTTATGAGCAGCTTTGCATGTTTATTATTCAAAGCATATTTCTCAATTGCAAATTTTATTTTTTGTTTGTTTCAGCTTCTAGAATTTTGTTCTTGTTATGCCTTTTCCTCACAGAATGCTAAGATTTCAGAACTTTTCCTCCTTTAAAAGGTACATACACCAGGGAATCTACTCACCTCTTTCTCCAATTCTCCTCAGACATACACTGAGTTTTTAAAGCATATGCTTTTTTTCAAATTTTTCTAAGAGAAGACTGATTCTCTTTTTGAATTACATTTTCTGGCTTTTAGCATTATTTTAAGAATGGGTGCATTTGACTATGTATGTACTGTTGTAATGTTAGTTGCAGCATAAAACATAAGCAGCAGTCAAACTACTCTGTTCTTGAACCCAAGCATTGTATTTTTATTGAAATTATTGTAACTATACTTTATTTTTCACAAAGCTTTATGCTGAGAACACATGCTGAGCTAATTGGTCACAGCCTATATATGCCATGATAGATGTTTTACTGAATATATGGCTATGTTAAAAAAACCTTAATCAGCTACTAAATGATCCATATCACTCTGTGTATCAGCTTCTTTTCCAATATTATTTATAATTTCTCAATTTTTATGCCACTCTTTTATGTTTAGCAGAAGTTATTTCATACTTTTCATTATTTCGTATGATTATTGAAAATGCTGTGAAGCAATAGGACTTTTATCAATGCAAATAGAACTTAGATATAAATAGTTCAACTTGAGGGCAAATCCCTGTTAATATGAGATTTTTTTTCCTCAGACAGCCCTCACAATAACTTTTTGATCCTGTATGGTTCAGGTTTGCAGTTCCTTTGTCTTAAAATCAGAATGCTATGCAGTCCAAAGCTGAACTGAAATAAAAAAGTGGAATGGTGCCAAATGGCTTCAACTGCGTGGATGGCTTGGCCAAGGTAGACTTAGAGTGCTGCAAAGGAACAGAGTGGCTGTCAGGTGAGCTGCAGTGCAAAGGAGGGACTTGAGTGGGCTGCTGGGTGGAGATAATTATTCCTATGCAGGCTTAACTGCTACTGTCATGTTCCATTAAATTGTGCAAGAGAGGTTTTCTCTGTGCCTGCCTATTATGGCAGCAGCATTCAGGAGAAAATGGTGAGTGTACTGCTAGTAATAACTGCAAGCTTCTGTGATGACTTGAAGTCACAAGGCCTGAGCTGTGTTAACGTTTGTATTCCTTTGCCAAAATGATTTTGGAAAACAGAGAGAATCATTCAAAATAGAGAAACTCAACAACTTGCATCCAAGTTACTAGGATTTTTGTAGGGCAGTAGAGATCATATATAAATTGCGTAACAGAAAATAATTCTGCACATTAATAACACCCAAACCAAAAATTCTTTCACTTTAATTTAATGTATTCCCTTTGCATTACTTTGGTTAATTTTAGAGCAGCTAGTAGGCCTTGTGCTTAAAGTCCAGGCTGTCAGACATAAAATGCAAACTGTCAAGGTTAATTTCATATTAAAAGAACTGCAGATACAATATCTTTCTTTAAAATATGTAGATGAGTTTTTAATATGTTCTAGACATTGCCCAGAACTCTGAAGAGTGAGTTAGCATGCTGAGAACGTTAAAATAAATAGAAAAATTGAACAGAGACCAACATCTCTGTGCAGCAGACAGCAAAGGAACACTATGACACTCTCCCTAGAATATTCACTAAAACATTAGGAATAGCTAGGAGCACATTAACCAGTCGTACTGTTTAAAAGTGTTTCCACAAAAGTAGCAGAAGACATGGACCCTGAATTTCCTCTCTTCACAGCATCTTGGTATCCTGATGGGATAGAGGGAACTGCTTCTTCTGTTTATAAAATGCAGGTCTGAATTCAACCTGAGTGTTTTAGTGGAAACATAAAAATGTCAGTGCTCACAGTGGTCAAACACTAAATTTTGACAGAATGCTCACTATAAATGTCTCTACAAACATAACAGCACAAATAGAAGTTTAAAGAAATATGCTATGTCCACAGACAGAGAAAAGGGCAAACATGATGAGCTGGTCCAGAATGGTAACTTTTAATGCAGAATTTAATGTGTGTCTTCTACTCTATTTTGCATAACATTTAGGAGAGTATAACAGTTCTGCCAAATAATTCAAATCTATCTATTTGATTCTGCAAAACAAATAAATGCTAAAAAAAATTAAAAGCACTGAGTATTGTGTCAAAATATGGCAAAACTGTCTTATAGAATGTTATCTATTTGCCTCTGTTTGTAAGGAATGATTATTGATACTTTATGATGTCTAAGCAATTGAGAGTCCTACATTGAAGGGCATAAAAAAATTGTGCAGACATGGTGACAGCTAGATAGACTGAAAGGATATTCATCTATATAGTCATCCAAAGTTTGGTAACAAAACAGAATATGAAGCTTTATGATAAAAAGGATTAAAATGGTTTTGCCCTTATGTGGTAAAAAGATTCCGATATATTGTGATGATACATCTCAGCCAGGTGCAGAGTTGCATCAGGTCAGTAATTTAATAAAGCAGTAAGAATTCAATGACAGAGTAGTTGCCTTCTGATGTTACACTCAATTACAGCTTTAACTATCAATTTAAATGACAGCTACTAATGTGTCATTTAAAGCTAACATCTTAGCCAGTGTTTCTCAATTATTCAGAGATTCATGTCCCCCAAAGACTCTACTAAAAAAAAAAAATTATCTTTGGATACATTACAAGTACTGTTGGAATCATAATCCTATTGAAGAAATCTGAGAACAAAAGCTTGGTGATTTTTATAATGTCAGTAAGATTATCAGTATTTCTTATCTTGTACTTCTGCATTTAAAACAACTACAGGAAAAGTAAGTACACAACATAAAAATTAACCAATATGTGTCTTTGTGTCAGAAGCAACATCTTTAAATCTCATTGTCTCAAGAAGGATATTTGCACATAGAGATTCAGTATAGATTCAAGAGTCAAAATTAAAAATTAGTATCTTTTATCTGGTATCTAGCCCTAATGATATCTATACATTCTATCATTTCCTGCAAAATTTCAGCTTACTTAGCACTAGCCAGAACAAGATAAAGGCAGGAGAACTATTTTAATAAACTGAGACTTTTTTATGCTTTAGTCTTCAGTAGAGATTAATGTATTTCCAGACTACATATTAAAGAAGTGGTTAACTTAAAACTTATCACCTGTCATTTCACAGTAGAACTGATAGAAAAGTTAGAACTTCACACAGTTTAATAAAGTAAAATTCTTTTAGGTACCACACAAGTTTTTCAGTTAAATTAACAAGTTTTAGGTATATGTTGACAAATATAGGCAAGGGATTTTACATTGCTGTTTAACATAAAGAATTGCACACATCTGAGTAAATTTTACACATACTTATTTTTAGAAAAAGAAACCGTTTTCAATTGTGTAAATAATAGATCATCTTGTAATTTACACAAAGTAATTGATGTATGGAGATCTACACATTAGAAAAAAAAAGTTTGTTGTCTTTTTGCTTATGATAGTAGATTTGTGGTGGTTTGTCTTGTGTTAAATAAAGCACAGTATTTTTCCTCTCTGGGCCTTGAAGTGGCTCTGGGGTAGCCCTCGACATCCACTGGTTCAGTACTACAATACCTAATTTCTGTCTGGTGAGACTGAGAGCTTCAACAGCAAATAATTAACTGCAGTAGGTCAAGACACATCTCATCTGTCATATTGCCTGTATGACTACAGTTCCACTTCTGTTCATACCTTGAGCAAACACTGTTTCTGAAGTTAAGCAGCATTTATCTCACATCTAAGTGTATTTAAGATTCACCCATGAAATATGAGGTCTAGGACAAAATTTCCTCTACCAGGCAAATATAGATCTCTATCTTTTGTTATCTTTATAATCAACATTAAAAAAGAATATAATTTGCCATCAAATCTATGTCTCCAACCAGAACCACTTTTCCTTGGCCTTGCTTGTCAATCCAGCCCAGGCCATAAAATTAATTTTGCTTGGTACATGTTAACATAGAAGAGATGTCAATCAAAAGAAAGGACAGTTAGACTTCAGTAAAGATTCCAAAACAGTGTTCTGTAAGATCCTAATGAAGAAACTGATGAAATATGAGTTAGATAAGTGAAGTACAGCATGACTCAAAATTGTGTGACTGGCCACTCCCTAGTTCAGCACTGGGTTCAAACCCATTCAACATCTTCATTAAGGATCTGGCTCCTGGGGCAGCATGTACCCTCAGCAAGGTTCCAGGTGACACCCAAGCATGAGCAGCAGCTGATGCCCAGAGGGTCAGGCTGCCATCCAGAGGGACCCCCATGGTCTGGAGAATTCTCTCCACAGGAGTGCCATGAAGTTCAACCAGGTCAAGTGTGGAGGTCTGGACCTCTGAAGGAACAACCCCATGCAGCAGTATCTGCTGGAGCTCAGCAGCTGGATAGCAGCTTGGCCTAAAAGGATGGATGGTTAAGGGACTAGTCCTGCCCAACCTCAGCCATACATTTGTTCTGATTCTAGGATTCTTTTCCACATGAAAAAATCATCCAGAAAGGAGTGAATAAGAAACTATCAAGGAGCATATCCTTCATCTGTTGCATTTCTAGGCAATTTCTGCTTTCCCAATCTGAAAATAAAAGCAAAAAGGGAAGGGAATTTACAATAATTCCAAAACTTCAACAATTTATTTCTTAGTTATCCCTTGCCTTTTGCAGAAATGCACAGCTTCCCCTGAGATCTGGATTTTTTTTTTTTTGGAAAGCTTATGAAAATTAGATCCATTTTGG
>VZTB01011863.1:1658552-1681714 GCA_013397245.1 Thryothorus ludovicianus | reverse complement strand
AAAAAAAGGCATTTGATTGTTATCTTTGAGTCATAAAGCTTTTATCTCGTTTCTAAATTCAGAAAGTCTGCCTGGAAATACTTTCCTTCTTAGAGTTAATGATTGATGTCCTGTCTAAACATTTTAGGTAGTCACATAAGAATATAGATGATCATAGAACAATACTATAAATGTGGAAACAAATTTATAATATTTTTACTACTGATATAAATACAACTACTCTCAAAATCAAACCAAATTTTTTATAGCCAAGGTCCAATTTTATGTTGCATTTCTAATCCTTTTCTATGCTACTAACTTTGAGGGAAAACAAGATATAAACTTCCTAGAGTTCTGTTTTACACATGTATGTACATGGACAATATAATGTCTAAATAGACAATTGAGTCCAGAAAGAATCCTAAATTATCAGGCATAATATGTGTAAAGAACCTACTAAGACAGACCAACCCCCTAAATCAAAATAAACAACATCTTAGTCACATTCTTGTGCATTTTATTGCAAGACAAATTTATGAGACATCTATGGTGAACATAAAGATGCTTTCCAATGCATTAGAAAGTCATGGCACAGCAGAAAACTCTTGGCATAAAACTTTGCTAACAGGATAGGGAGGCATGGAATGACAAGAAGAGTGTAAGCCATATAAGGAGTAAGTTAGCATGGAATACTGGCAATGCTTACAATAATATTGCCCAAAATATGCTATATCCCAGGATTATCATTCCCTTGCATAGGCATTCTGATTCTTCTCTCAAAACAGACAAAACTTCTACAGAATCCAGCAATGCTTTTCTTTCCAACATTTCCCTTGTTGTTCCTGCTGTTTCCTTTTGAGAGCATCCCTAAAACACCACGAGGTTTATGATTCCATAAATCTGCAGGAAAGAATTACAATGCAATAATGGTCATCTGACTCTAAATTAAAACTGTATAATAACACTGGGGGATGATATCCATAAACTTGTTAAAGCCTACAAGTAAAACATTAAAAGAAGGTAAAAATTTTTCCCCAACATGATGGCATTGTATAATTATGATGTTAGTAAAAGTCTTCAATGTAACCATGAGAACAAAATAAAGAGTAAAGAAGTTTGAAATATGATGTTTATTTGTTTGTAGTTTGGTTCTGTGTTCATGATATTGAGAATGTTACTGAAATTAAAACTAACAACTGCTTTTCACAACTAATGCAAGACAATTACCTGGTTTATTGATCAGATATCCTCTGGCTAAGGGTGCACATCAGGAAGGAAACAGAATGAATGAATAGATCTCCATAGGTACACTAAAAGTGCTAACCAATAAACATGGAAAGAATCTCAGCAGAGCAGATTTCACTCTGTTCACCTTTTCTGCTGCCTCAATGCATGTGCTGGTGTGTAATAAAGTTTTATACTGAATATATGTTAAAATTAGTATATTTCTGATCTTCTTGGTTCAGCATATGTGTAAGTATTCAATTTCTTCATGCCAGCATTTTCTCATAGAATCTGTTTCATTTAGGTGTTTCCAATAATTTCTGTTTAAAAAAGATACTCAGAGCTTTATATATCATCTAGACCAGGGTTTGGCTACCCATCCAAAATAGTCATGAATAATGCATTGGTTTTTGTTGAACCATTACAACATGCACATATGGATTTTCTCCACTGGATTATAAACTTCTCTAGCTTACATTAGGTTTTTATGGTAAAAGTGAATGAATCATCCCTTTTCCCTCAGCTCACCTTGAGATCAGGGATTTGATTAATTCTACCCCAAAAGGACCAGGCATTTAAAAGGACAGTGATAGGACACTGAAATATGACTCTAGAGGAATTAATGTTGTACAGAATATTCTTCTGAATTCTTTTCATTATTACCTGTTTTCACTACGTTTCATGAAAATTAAAATTCCTTTCAATATTATCATGATTTAGAAGTCTGAATTATCTTTGTGTCACAATGGTCCGTGCACTTTGAGTGCTGATATTGCCTTTGTTTGTGTCAGAAGCCAACTGACTAGGGTTAACATAGACTTAAAGTTCCTGATTCCAAGATAATGTGTTCAGGATCACCTAAAAATAATAATTTAGTGGAATTCTCTCTTTCTTGTAGCAACAATTCAATGATGCCATGTTGCCATTTTAGTGACATAGAAAAGTAAAGTTCAAATTATTTGGTCTTAATTTAATATCAAACTACTTATTTTCATTTTAGCAACTTTTGAGATGCCTATTGCTTTAATTTATGGTATCATACTAATTACATCTAGATACACTAACTAAAATAGCCTCAGGCAAATGGTAGGAGTGTTGCCCATTTTTTCTTTGAGATTTTCCAATAACAGCTTTTTAATACAAACACTGAAATCGAATGAGATGGCTCCTGTTGTTGGAAGATACGAGGTCTCCAGTGCATTGTCACAGAAGTATATTTCCATAGAAATATAGAATAGTTTGCAATATAGTCTGCAATAAGCAGGGACACCTTCAGTTGGATCAAGTAGTTCAGAGCTCTGTCCAGCTTGACCTTTACTGTTTCCAGGGGTAGGGTATCTACCAGCTATCTGGGCCACCTGTTCCAGTGTTCACCACTCTAACTGCAAAATCTGTCTTATGTTTATCTTGTCCAAGTCTACCCACCCCCTTGCAGTTTAAAACCATTACCCTCTGTCCTATCACTGCAGGCCATACTAAAAATCCTATCTCCATCCTTCTGATAAACCTGCTTTAAGTACTGAAAGGCCCAAAGAAGGTCTCCATGAAGATTTCTCTTCCCCATGCTACTCCACCCCAACTCTCTCAGCCTTCTTCATAGGTGGGACTACTCTTACAGGTCCATATTGTTCTTCTGCTGGAAACCTCAGAGCTGGTCACAGTACTCTGTGTGGGATCCTATGAGCACTGAGTAGAGGGGAAAAATCTCCTCCCCTGACCTGCTGGCCATACTTTTTGTTATGGAGCCCAAGATATGGTTGACTTTTTGGGTTGCCAGTGCACACAGCCAGCTCATGTCCAGCCTTTTTTCCACCAGCACCCCCAACTCCTCCTCCACAGCATAGCTTTAAGTCCCTCATTCCCCTGTCTATATTGATACTGGGGCTTGCCCCGACCCAGGTGATGCATCTTGCCCTTGGCATTATTTGAACCTCTTGAGGTTGCCATGGGCCCACTTCTTGAACTTGTCCAGATCCCTGTGAATTGCATCCTGTCCTTCAGATGTGTCAACAATAACCCTCAGCTTGGTGTCATCTACACGTTTGTTGAAGGTGCACTCAATCCCACTGGCTATGTTGACAGAGGCAGTAAAGAGTACTGGCCTCAGTATAGCTCCTTGAGGGACACCCTTTCTTACTGAATTCAGAACAGGTCAGACAGAAACTTTATTATCTATGATCATAATGAGAGAATACTCTGGCTACATTTGTCCCTCTGCTTTCCTGTTCTCTTCCATGTGATTGCAGAGATCCAGACTATTAAGTGTTTCAGAAAAAGGAAAAAAAAAAAAAAAAGATGAGAAATAATAATAATTACAGCTTAAAAAGTCATGTATCCCTGCCTGGGACAGACTTCTTAAGCATCTTGTTTACTGCCTCTATTCTAAGAAGTAACAAAACAGTAAATAATATGACAATATGGAGAGATGGCTCTTGGTGGGAACCTGTAGGAGTGGCACACCCATTGTTATCTTAGCTTAGAAATTGTCACTTTCAGCTTTTAGTCAAAAAGAGTGATTTTTTTAGTTAGGATAAACTTAAACATTTCTTTCATATCTTTCATATTAATAATTTTAGCACTGCACTATCCTTGATGGATAGTGGCTTGATGTTAAGGAAATGAGAAAAAAAAAGAAAAACAGTGAAGTCCTCCTTTGTCATCCATTCCCTAAATTCAAGAAATCTACATAGGAATAAGCAATAAATATTTGATTTACAAACCAAATGTCTTTTTCCAGAGGCCAGGTTTAGAATTTGAGGATTGTAGTGATATTTAATCCTGTAGAAGCAGGACACTTTATCCTGTACCTGAATATAGCCATTACCATGAAGTGATTCAGCCTTCACTCCATGACTTTGCTTACTCATCTTTTCCATATTAATTTTCTTTGACTTTTTTGCTCTTCTTCTCTCTTGTCTTTTCATGTAAAGTAGAAAATAATTCATTTGTAACAGTCTCTCACTTGGGTTAGTCTCTTTGAGTTCAATTGATTTTCCAACTTTTTAAAGGGATGTCTTTCAAGATTTCTGTTTTTATCTACCCCTTGACTGAATCCCTCCTAACTTTCCTGAGTAAAATAAAAATTATTCTGAACTTCTAAATTCTTGTATTCAGACATTACCTTCATAATTTGTCAACTTTTACTACTGTCTTTGCAAACTTACTGTATTCTTCTTTCACAAACATTCACACATATAGCTGTATGTTATATTGTTTTGTTGAATCATCATGAAGCAGCTGGTGATAGTCTTTTTTTCCCAATCAAAATTTTAGTTCAACATTTCCAGTAAAAGAAACAGAAAGATTACATTGTTTTATGTCACTTGTTAATGCAAATGAAGAGCACCAACTTCTCAAAGAAAATTGTTATTTGTCAAGGCGACCTAGTAGAAAGAAATATCATCTAAGGTTTTGTATAATATTTATTTCCAGGGTAAGGACTCCTGCAAGCCTCTTTAATATTCTGTATAAAATAAAGTAAGGAAATATGAGGAGTTGTTGTTTTCTTGCTTTGAGTTTTGGGAGTCATGTTCTGTCCCTTCATGCATTCTCAATCTATCAGCCCAGGTAGAATACTCCCACTTTGTATTTTATGGGTGTAATTCTTAGGTATTATTTTGTACATTATGTTCTTGTATATCATAAATATACATGCACACACAGTGAGGATTGTTTTTAACTATCAGCACAGTAAAAGTGTTTCACCACTTGTCTCTACAGCAACATTATGAGAAAATAAAAGGTTTATTTATCATGAACATTTTTAACAACTATTTGCACGACTGCCCTTAGGATCCTGATATCCAAATTGCTGGTTACAAGGGATTTGTCTTACATATTTTTCTATTGGACCAGTACAAGCTGAGTAAACAAGCTAAAATCTAAAATTCATTGGAAGGTGACAAAAGATCTGTGTGTCCTCTAACCACCTTTTGTGAATATAGCAGAAAAATAACCTGCATTATTGTCCGCTGAAAGCAAAATGGACCTGTGATTTAATATGAAAGAAACAAATCCTCAAGTTCCAAAAATCAGATCTACATAGCAAATATCAAGTAATCAGTGTTGTATCTCAAAATCCGATTATCTTACAAACTGTAAAACAATCACATAGCAGGGAAAACTGGACTGGTAAATACAAGATACTAAATTTGGCCATAAGTGGATGAATTTTTAATGATTTAAAAAATAATGGTGCATATAATTCCAAATAATAACTATTTTTTCTTTATTTTATTATTTGATCATTTTTCAATGCTTTCTTTGTTGTTGGAAATAGAATTTTTAGAAAATCTGACACAAGAACACTGGGCTTCCCTCCATTGCTTACAGGTGTTACCTTTCAAGGTCACTGAAAGTTGCCAAAAATACCTAATGTCAAAAAGTGGGAGCTAATTCTTTTTCCTTGCTGCAAGACTATTTTTAACATTCCTTCCAATCAGGTTTACTATTCTGCTTCATTGCTTAATGAGGTCTCAGATTAATCTACAAAGAGTCAATAAATCATAAACCCTTTTATTCATGCTCAAAGTGCATTCAATCAATTTTACCCACTGCTGAGCTTCCAGTATCATCAAATGTCTGATCTTTGTGCATTTACTAAATTATCTGAGAATATTACATTGACTGATTATACATTATTTTGAAGCACAGAGAATCTATAGTTATATTACTATTTCTTAAGCAGGCAAAAACTTCTTCATTTGTTGTTGGGAAAGTATGAATAATGTGATTATTAACAGAGTACACATGGTAGCTGTTATACACAACAAAAGCTTTACCTCTACAGAAAGGTTTTTTAAGAATATTTCTATATTATACCAAGGCTCTAAACTGTGTGTCATTTTCTTACTCTAAGATTTGAAACTAGCCTGTAGTACTCAAACAAAAGAGGCAGAAGAGCCTTATGTAGCCTTATTGCTTTTATCCAGAGTGATAAGAAAGTGTACAATTAGCAGATAGAAAATGTAATGGGTATGAGATTTTGCTGAAGTGCAGTGGCACAGTTCAAAGGAAGATGGCCCTACAGCCCCTAAGGAGTCTATCTAGTCTATATATCTTTCTATGCAGCCTTTTGAATTGGTTGTACAGCAGGCATTCTCAATAGAATGTGATTTTTCACTTTTTGTTGTCCTGCTAACAGCATATCCATTCAGTGGTATTGATAGGGAATACTTTTATACACACATGACAGAAAAAGAGGTTGACAAAATGCTCTTATATGGTGAAAGGTGTTCAATGCTCTTGCAGGACTTCATAACATCAGATAGATAACATACAAACTGATGACTAATATAGCTAACTCATAAAGTATTACCATAGTTCACTGTAACCAGACTTTCAGCATCATGAAAATCTAGGCATTGTCTTGCCTCTTACCTCTGTTGCTTGTTTGGTTTAAAGAATTAGCTGATTTCTGACCTTGTCCTCCAAAAAATAGATATAGGCCTATTACCCTCGAGTCATGGATCTTGATGGAAAAAAGAATCTAAGGTATGCTGAAGAGAAGCAGAACACTTTCTGTTAAATCCTTACTATTTGCTGAATTTGTCTGCTCCCTGTTTACATTAAAGTTTTTTAGGGTGTCACTCTAAATAGCTTCTTTTTCTTAAGAATTGATTATATAATTCTTCCAAGATTCTATTTTTCTAACAAATAGTTAGAAAATTAAGACAGTGCTCTAAGGCAGGGCAGCCCAGCATAAATCCTGACTTGAACATTCAAACTGAAGGTTTTCTGGCATAATATATTTGAAATTCATTTGACATTAGAAATTTTAACTTGAATATGAAATTAGATCTCTGATGCCTATATAAAGTTAATTCCAACTCCACACTCCTATGAGGAGCTATTTGTGTCTATGCTACTTTTTTGCTTTCATTGATAAGTTCAAGAAAAGTGTAGTGGAACTGGCATAAAGGAGAGATAGAAGTTAATTTTAAAATATTATAAATTCTTCTTTTTCATCTTCAGATCAAGAGATTTTGATAGGCACAGCAAAAAAGAGGGTGTAAATTTCCTTTGGAGTAAGGGAAATATAATACACTTAAAACTCAGAAAAGTCAGAAGCAATGCCAATAAATAATTGAAACAGATGAATACCATAGAAGAGATATGAGAAACACATTGCTCATAAAAACAGACTATGTTTTCCTTTTGTCAACACAGAATTAATAGCTGAATGCTTTAATGAGGTTTTATTTTACTAAGACTTCATTACATTTTCAAGACAAGCTACTAAAGAACATTTATTAGCACATTATGAAATGTTATAAATAATTGAAACTAAGCTGCTGTTGTCAGTTGAATAAGTGCTTGCAATTCATTATTATTACATTCCCCCCCCACACTCAATAGTTAAAAAAATTGAAGAATTTTCATTAAATTGGAACTCATACAGACTTGTCCCGACACTCCCTCACTGGGCTGGCATTCCTGGCTTTGCCAGCTTGGGTCAGGGGCCGGTGGTAGTGGTGGAATGGTGGTTGCAAGATGGGCTCCCTGTCTGGGTACATTCTTTCCTCTGTACTCACCTGCAGAGTGACAGAGTAATTCAAAGAGAGAGATTATATGGTGCAGTTTAACATTTGAGTGATGCAGTTCTTCTTGGTACAGTAGCATCCAGTTTGGAAGTCCTGATTCAGGAAAGAATTGGAGGGATGTTCTGAGATGTCCCTTGGGAGAGGGGCCCCTCAGCAAGTGTTGATCATTGCAAGTGACACAGCAAGGCTCTGATGACTGTGAAAATAGCAAAAATACTACCCCAGGAGTTATCCCTTATGACACAATCTCATCCCACATTAATTATTCGATGGCAGATGGTTTTTTGTATTTTGATGCTCAGCATGCCTTCTTTACTTAGAAAGGCAGTAACTTGTGTATCATCCTGATTGATTCAGCTATTCTTTAATTTAGTTCAGAGAGTCAATCAATATTTAGTATAATGTGGTGTGTGTTTTGATAAGCAAAGAATTGCCTCCTGAATCACTTCTTAGGCACTGAATATAAAGCCACCATATCATTTATTATTCCAATATGATAAGCAACTGTGCTTGAATTAGTCATGGATTAAGCAGAGCTTTTGTGTCAGATTACAATAGGAACTTGGTTGCTACGCCTTTAAAACAGTAGCTGCAACAATCTAACCAGTTCTTTCATTTCTGTATATTCCAATATTACCTGGTATCCAAGACAAACACAAACATGACTTTATTTTCTAGGGTTTTAAATTAGTACATTTTTTATTTTTGAATATGCTGTGAAAACACCTAATTCTGTGGGATTTCAGAACCACTTATCAGGAAAGAGTTCTATGTTCTCAAATGTTAGATCTGGAAAAACCACTTGAAATCTACTGTAGTGAAAATGTACTAGAAATGTATGGTACTGTTAGAGAGTTCCATAGGCATACACACTGAAATGTTTCCCATACTTGAAAATGTTTGTGCAGTGTAAGTATAAAAGATTAAAGACTTCCACGGCACTAGACTATAAATTACTCTTGTTATTTTTGTTATACATAACTATACTTTTATTTTTAACAGAATTTATGGAAGGTTTTAATTAATGTTATTAGAAATATATTAATTCTTGTGAGAATTTAAATTTCTACAAAAAATTACTTATAAAAAATGGAACACTAGCTTTTGATTGATGTGAAACCTGAAAAGATCATTCATGCTGAAAGGTAATTTGGAGCAGTACATCTCATTTTGTGTTAAGGTGGAAATCTTCAGTTTATATATTTTTATTACTAAGCTATTTACATGTAAATAAGTTCTCTCTTTCAATTTTTGTAAATTCAACTGTTTCTTATAATTCTTCTAACCTAAATCATGATGAGCCATTGGCATCAGAATTTCTTGCTGTGAAATAATTATCAAATTATCATATCAAAAATCCAGATTATGACCTCTGGTGAAGAATAATGAGGAGGAGTAGATTAAATCTTCTGGCCATGAGAGACCATCAGATGGGCACAAGAAAGGGTTGAAAAAAACAAAGCCTTTATAAGTTTTCAAGATGATAATATTTAATTGAAGATGTATTGAGCTGTTTGTCTTCCCCTGGAAAAGATTATTATTTTCACTTGTTCCCCACACATGGTGTAAAAGTGGCCAGAAGGAGGAGAGCTTGAGCAAAGAGATGGAGAGAGAAAATTATACATTTTGCCTAAAAGCACTCTATGACGAATTTTTTTTACAAAGTAAATAAAACTCTGGGGTTTTTTTACAAATTGATAAACAGTTTTGTGCATCTACAAGCTAAATCAGAGACCCAAAGGACAGCTGCAGTGTCCAAGACTTTGGTTGAATTACTAACACTCACTGAAGAATCCTGGATCAATGCAGACTCTCAAGACACAGAAATATATTTCATTCTTCAAGGAATACCATAACGTTTGAATACGGACTATTACATGAGAGAAAATAAAATTTTTATTCTCTTCCTAGACTGCTGAAATTTCACTATTTGAGAACAATTTATGTTTGCCTGTGCAATCACTTTCAGGCTCTCAAGAGCCCAGAACATTTAAACTGCTTACAGTGTTTGCTTCTCTCAATGACATATTGAGAATCTTTCAAAATTGCCAGCTAAAGTAATTAATTGTGACAGGACTAAAAATTATGCAGTAATGAATCCTGAAGAAGAGTTGAGAATGGAGGAATGATGCTAATCCAGGGAAGGAGGGAGGGAGGAAGGTGGTTTGGAGGGTTTTTTTCTTTGTTTCTCACCATCCCACTCCATTTTAATTTTTTTAATTGATAATAAATTTAATTAATTTTCCCTAAGTCAAGGCTATTTTGAACATGACAGTAGCTGGTAAGGGAGTAAGGGAGCTTTCCTACCTTGTTTTCTCCCCCTGTTGAAAAGGGGAGTAATAGAGGAGATGGCTGAGTATTTGGCAGCCAGCCAAAATCAACCTACATCATTCAGTCTTGCAAAAAACAGATACTGCAGAAACACTTTGGATGATAGGATATTGCATGACTCCTCTGTGGGTCACAGACTAATATAACTGATTTTTCTCAGCTTTGGCTCATTTAGAGAACACAAGTGAGGTTTCAACAATGACTGCATGCCGCCATATCTGAAACCATTTTTCTTCTCTGACACAGAAAAGGAAGAAGGTGAAAGGGAGAAAGGGAAAGCTCAGGAGAGGAAGAGATAAAGAAAAGGATGTCTGTGCCTCCCTTTGCTGTGCAGACTGGGGGTGAGATTATCTTGCCTTAACCTCAACATCTGGTGCCATTTGAGGCCACTTCACTACTCCTACATTAGGGCATCTGACCTCTGACCACTGCTCCAAAAAGGGCCTCATTTATGCCACCTGAGTCTGGCTATCCTGAACATCTCTAATAATCTCAAATTGCCCTGAGCACACGCAGGTATTCAACCAAATCATGGCACCAATCTTTATTGAATTTAACGGAATATAGGCACAATTATATATATATATATAATATAGTACAAATTTATGTATTTTAACCCTCAACTTAATCAAAGTTCAGTCATAAACTAAATTCTGCTTCCATAAATCTAGTTGTAGATTTCTGGACAATGGCCAGATTCAGTGTAGAAACTGTTTAGCTGCATTATCAGGGCATATCCTGTATCTCCTCAGTTCCATCTGGGGAAATCGTTTGTTTCCCTACTGTGGCTTTTTCCATTTTCCTCCTTTTTTACTGTGTGGCTATAGAAATTGCTACAAATATCTGTCTTGGCTTAGAGTCAGGAAAAAATGGAAAATTAGATTCACATATCTGGACCTCTCACTATGTGGACAGAATAAAAGTGTGACTTGCTGCTCTTATCAGCACACGTGCTCATTAGCAAAATCAAAATAGAAATATTTTAATCCTAACACTGAGGTGCAATGAAAGAAAAATATGGGCCTCCCTTATTAGAATTTCAAAATTAAAGTCTGTTTTCAGTAGACTGATACTTGTGTTGTGAGACTTTTTGCCAAAAAAACCAAGAGCTAAGAAATTGAACTAATCTCTTAGAATATAAACTGAAATGTTAGTTTGTTATTATAATATTAGACTTTGAACAACCTGTTTTTAACAAGATAGTTTAACAAAATAGTTATTAATTATACTGTTAAGAAATGAAACAAAATGCTCCATCTCCTAATAAATTAGGTGCTCTGTATCTTTTGAAGAAAAAGGAATATAAATTAATAAAAATACATCTATTGTTAAATGGAAAATAACTATGTTTCTAGAAAATAAGGCATGTAGGTTTATCCAATTAAATCTATATATGTGAAGAGTTATGATATGGCAGGTGTTTTTAGTATTCTTGCTCATCTGTCCAGGCTTGTATTAAAATTACATCTACCTTTGCTGAGAAAAAAAAGAAAAAGTACTTTTTTTCCCCATCTTTGTTTTTTTATTGCTGGTAACTCACATTCAGAAAGGGTTTAGTTAAGTCCTATTTCTTCTGGTACATGTATCATCAGTAGAATTGTACTTAAATTGTAATTTATGAAGCCAATCAGTTACATAGCAGAAACAAGACTGTAGGTTAGGACATGCTGAGGCCAATAGTAGAAGATAATGGTGTTCTCTAACTGCAGGAGAAAGTGTAATTTGTCTTCAGATCTTTTATGATGGAACTGAGAAACAAGAAAAGATCACAAAAAAGACTGAGATTTCAAAGCTTTTCTTATTGCTGGTTGATTTTTCTAATCTTACTATCAGTGAGAAATAAGCATTTTGTTTGAATTTAAACTCACCACAACACCACCACATCTGTGTTATAACCCTTCAAACAAATAATTTTTTACTACAGTATCCTAGCTAAGAGAGACTTTCAGCAAAACACAATTACTTGACATTATCGTTCATGGCCATTCACAAACTAAATAAATATTGGAGCTACGTTTGCAGCCCCTTTGGTTTCCATCTACTGCCCAGTAATTGGCTGTACTAAGTCTATTTAAGGACAGTAGATGGAGTTGTCCAATATGTCAAATTATTCACGTGATTCCAGAACTTTCTTTATTCCCCTTTAAGCAGTTTGAGATAGAGATTGTCATGTGCTGAGGCAATACTGTCACGAAAGTTTGAATTAACTGATTTTTAAAAATTTATATTTATGAGTAATCCTAAAGTTATAGACATACTCATCATAATTCTCCAAACCTAGTTTTGAATATTTACCTCCAACATGTTCAGCAAAACTTTCCTTGAGGTACCTGAAGGCAGATGTACAGGTTACACCAGCAGCTATAGGGCAGAACTGTTGTTATAATCATGTTGTAGAAAGCAATTAAACTGCAGACCTTTCACTATTTGTGAAAATAGCTGGAAAGGCACTGCCACACAATTTAATTGAAGAATGTTTGTGCCATTCTTTGTTAATCTGTAGTTTTATTTAAAAGAAAAAAAGCACAACGAACAAAATCTCTGAGTTACTTAAGAATTGAACTCTATTCTTGTTTGGAAACTTTAAGACCTGCAGTAGTATAATTCTCACTTCTAAACAATGTCTTTGATCTCAGTACTTTGGGGATTATTGTGAATACATATAAATTCCTTCATGCTGAAAAGACTGTAAGGAGATAAGTGGAGAAGAGAAGAATTGTCATTTGTTCCTTTTTTCTTTCACACTGCCATTATTCTCTATACTGCCATATCAGATATATCTTCTATTTGAATACTAAGAGAGATATTTTAATTTGTTTAGTTTTACATATGAATCATGCATTTAAATCCAAGAGTAAAATGTGACTAATTGCCAGGTTCAGGTGTCTAATTTTATTCTTGAGTTTTAACCATATCTTAGAATATATCACACTGAATTTAATACTTGTATAAAATTTATGCCAATATATTCATTTTACTTTCACAACCACTAAAACCTTGCTCTAGATGTTTTATATTATTATAGTCTGTTACTAAATGTGACCTTCTAGATTTGTTTGAAGGCTCTTTTCCTGGTTTTAATAATTGCCTTCTGTTCTTTGTTTCCCAAATGAATTGAAAGCCCTTATTACTAATGTTTTGCTCATGTAGACAACTCAGAATATTTTAGCAATTCCTACAACCAGTCCTGATCTTTATAAAAACTGACCAGTTTAAAAAAACCCAAAACATTATTACTGTCTCAGCAGTTGTGTTGCCCTGTAAAAAGAACAGAACTCTTAAACTTTCCAGCATTTTTCCTTTCCTAGACTTCTAAAACTATAGTTGGCAAGTACCATTTTGACTTTTTGATTGAAATCATTGGATTAAAGCAAAATTTTATTTAGAACCTAAAAGTCATTCACTTCAGAGCTGTCACACTCTAATTAGAAATATAGTTTAGGGGTTCATTTACTCATAAAAAATAAAATCAAAAATCAAAACTGAGACTTGTCATATTAAAAGACCAGAGACAGAAAATTCTACACTGATTAACTACTCTACAGCAATGTGCAAATAATTAATATTTTTGACAAAACAGTGCAGATATCACTAATATAAAACAAGTATAAGCAAAATCTGCTTGTATAACTCATACATATAACATAATTAAAGTTCATATAAAGGAATAGTACAAGTAGTCAGGAATAAAATTGAAAACAATTTTAATTAAAAATACACATAAACATCATAAGGAAAACTTTAAGAATTCTGAGAATATACAGTAACTCAGGAACACAAGAAAAGACACATAACGAAGAAAATAAAGAATGATACAAAGCAGAACATTCTTTTATTTTTTTTTTTTTCTAGAAAAAGTGAACTTTGACCAGATTCACCGTTAATTTAAAAATTGAGTAGAAATTCAGGACAAAGTACAGAAAGAAGACTTTAAAGAATATTAAGATAACACAGAGTTATGCAGGTTCAGAGAGTTTAATTAATGCATCTGATAAACAAAATGTCCTAGGGTGACATTATGATGTCTGTATCCCCATTCCTGTGTGCTGTTTATGCTGGATATCATGTTCTGTGCCTTTAAGACCGGCTCTGAAGAGCGAATGTTTTGGTTTGGTTTTTGCTATCAACCTCTCCCCCATGGCTGGTGGGACACAGACACGGGCAGTACCTGGTGCTTTTTTTGCTTTTGCTTTTTGCTCTAGCTCTCGCTCTTGCTTCTGCTAATTAGCTAGTTTAGTTAAACAGTCCAAATTTCTTCCTGGACTGTTTCTCCTTTCTTTTTTTTGGACCTACTCGAGCCTGCTCTGGACTGGGACCTGGGAACACCTGTGGCCTGCAGCAGCTGCCCCAGCGCCGGAGGGATTTATAACAGAGCAACCACCCCCAAGAGAGACTTTCTGAATTTGTCATCTTTTTCAGAGAAGTGAAAGAGTGATGTCATCCAGTATTGTTCATTTTGTGTGCTGGGGGGTGCTGTGCCTGTTAAATAAACAGGTTCTTTCCACTTCTCTCCGAGGAATTCTTCCTGAACCAGTGGGGGGAGAGGGGTCGTGTGGGTTTGTTTTCTAGGGGTGCCCCCTTGGAGAGTCTCTCCCAAATTTGCTCTAAACCGGGACAAGCAGATTCACTGTTAATTTAAAAATTGAGTAGAAATTTAAGTCAAAGTACAGAAAGAAGTCTTTAAAGAATATTGAGATAACACAGAGTTATGCAAGTTCAGAGAGTTTAATTAATGCATCTGATAAACAAATCAAAGCACTCTTTGAATTATCAAAGTTTACCTTTAAAATATCTCTAAGAACAGAGAAGGCATCCCTGGACTGCCAAGAAAAAAAAAAATCTAAACAAGTAAAAAAAATCTTGAGGAGTTCTGGATAAATCTATGTACCTCAAATGCCTTGAAGTATTCTTAAACTAATGAGAACACATTTTCAGAAAAATGCTAGTGAAGAGACAGAAAAAATAAATTAGACTTCTCTGGATCATGACGAATCTAAACATATTCTTTCACATGAAGGGAAGAAGAAGTAAATTTTATGTAGACAGAAACTGAAGTATTTGAATGATTTGGTGCTCTACTGTATAGCATCACTTGAAAAGGTGATTAACTTTTCACTGGAAAATTCAAAAACAAATTAAAAGTCTTTTTCTGGAGATATCTCTAGCAAGTGAACTCTTTCTCACTGTAAAAGCTGGACAGGGTGATCTTTGAGGGCTTGATGAGCCCTGCAGCTCTTGGTTTGTACCCTAGAGTCAGCTACTCTTCACACTGTACTATATGAAAAAGGAGAAATAGCTGAATTTTGGCAATAAATATGATTGCTTTTGCACATTGAGTAAGGCTACTTTCTCCCCATATTTCTGGAATCTATAGGCAATTGGCTGTAAAGAAGGTGCCTATGATATATATAGATATGCTTGCAAATGAGCTTGGATCCTGCTCAAGTGGAGCTTGCCCAAGTGGACTTGAACTCAGTGTACACCAAATACTGAACTCAGGATATTGGGCAGTTTGGCAGCCAGTTGAATATTGCATTGCCAGAATATTTTTTTTTTTTTCCTAGTATCTAATAACTAATACAAACTTGATTTATCCACTGTATTGCACATAAATGAAGCTGACTGATAAAATGTGTCACAGTCATATATTTAGCGACATAGTAAATGTTTCAAAAAAACCCCAAACTCCTGATAGGTACAGTATTCCCAAATTTTCACAAATTGTTAACAATTATTGCTTCTACACCTTTTTTTTTTTTTTCTATGGAAATGAATTTTCTTGTTAGACACTTTATCTTAAAGTTTGTAAACTTCGGGAATTACCTTAGTTCTGAATTCAGACCTATAGAAATAATATTCATCATAAAATACAGATTTTTGATGAAACAAAAAAGAAATGAAACCTGCAGATGTGTAGAAGCAAGTAGAGTAAAGCACCAGACATAATAAACACCCAAACTTCTAAATGTAAATCTACTGAATGAATATTATTCCATTTTCCTTGTTTTGCTTCAATGACAGAACAATTTATGTATAGCACCTGAGCCAGCTTTTATTAATTTCTACCCTGATAAAGATATCAGAACCTGATATCCTATAATACTAAAGTTCGAAGACGTATTATTTATCTTGGATGCTTTAGACCTTGAGCTTTCAACATCTGATGAAGGAGGCAATGATGTCTGGACAAGAATTAATTGAAATAGTGATTGAGGAAACAGCTAGTTTAACAATGTTTTTAATATCTTTAAGGAGAGAAAAGGCTTTGCTTATCTTTACAAGCACGCTGAAGTAAGTATTAAGTTTAATGCATTCCAAATATGAATGAAACAAATACTATCTTAGTGCTCTGTGTAGCATCTAAAGTTTCAGAAGCTGTGCACCTTTCTTCAATATTTTTATAATGCTTTTCTGATCAACAGATAAAAATTATTTAGTATCCTTTTTATTTAAAGGCTGCTTTCCTTGTTGTATATAAAACTAATTTTCCAAGAATCTGATCATGGTCTGCTTTGTTTTAAAAAAAATTATTATTTGGAACACTAGTGAGGCAAATACATACACCTCCCTAATATCTCTGAGTTAATTTAAAGTAACAAACCTTATAGCTATTAAGAACATAGATTTTGAATCATACCTTTGTTTATGTATGGTTATGAAGGCAACTTAAGGCCACATATGTGAAGTAGTCATAGTCATGAACGAAAGCCCTATCAAGATTTTGGCATTAGACCAGCATTATCTTCTGATTAAAATGAACTAACTTTTTTTCTGTAGCTCAAGAGCACACAGAGAAATAAAAATTCTCCCCCACCCCACAAATTATAACTTTATGTTTGTTTTCTTCTCTTTGTTTCAAGCGACTAACACAAGCTGGGAAACAATTTATAGCACAATTCTCTCTTTTCAATTATTCAAGCAGTCTGAAGCTTCCAATTTTCCAGCCAAATTCTTAGTCTCTGCATGAGGTAAATTTTATTTGCTAACATACAAAAACTAAAGTAAATCTTTGCCCCTTCTTAATTATCTTATGGGGGAATCTTTTGGAAAGGCAATAGCCTGAATAGTAGAAAGCAAAACATTGTCATGTGTAATTTGTCATAGAAAACATAATTTAGGTGAATTTTATACAAATTCTTTTGAGATATAATTGGTTTGAATTGTCTGAGTCATTATTATGTGTGTTGTGGTATTCTTTTTTCCTTTTTTTTTTTCCTTTCCTCTTTGCTATGCTCTATCGACTCTATTTTTGCTGTTATTGAAACAAACGGGTTTGTCATTCAGCAGAAGTGGACTGATATTTAAGTAGGTGAGTGTTTTGTATATAAATGAACAGTTAAATTATTGAGCATTAATTGCCCATGTAATATTGGAGTTTACAGTTTGTATTTTTCCCCAGGTTTTTCGTGTTCACATTCTGCTTATTCCCTTCAGTCACCCACAAAACATGTCATATTTTCTACTGATTATGCTGTCATAAATGCAGAAAATTCATGTAAAGTAAGAAAAGATTTCATAGGGATTTTAGTAGAAGAAAGGATTCAAGAGCAGATTGAGATATTCACAAAATATATTATTTGGGTTTTCTCGGTGAAGAGAAAAAGAGTTTAGTTGATGCTTTGTCAAGTCAGACCCTGTCCAGTATCCAAACAAGCAGAGATGAGCAAAATCAGAAATATAGTTCTAACATTTCTCTTAGATCATGAATAGCTCAAAATATTTTTCTTAAAGCACAAAAAAGTCTCGAGAAAGGAATGACAGCAGGTCTCCTGATGTCTGGACTAAAAAAGAAACTGGACTGCACATTCTGCTTGGTATCAGTCTCAGCTATATTGATAAAGGTAAGTGTAGTTTAGTTAAATTGTAGTATACTCTGTCTTTCATCATGTGTTGCCAGGTACACATGGTTTCTGCAGTCTGGACCAATGTTTAAGCAAAGCTGTAGCTCTGAAACTTTTGTGATGACCAGGAAAAAAGTTTTTAGATATTTTACCTTTTCACATTGTACCTTACTTTCTGGACAAAATCCAGGGCAAAATTTTTGCAAACCAAGTTTTTCAGGTTAATTATGTCTCTGCACTACCATATAAGTCATCTAATAATTACTTCCTATAGCTCCGGAATATTACATGAAACACTTTTTAATTTTAATGAATTTTAATGGATTATTTTGACATAGATGCTAGATTTTAGAAACCATGAATATTTAAAATAAAATTCTTCATTTATTCAGATTTTTGAACTTTGGGTAGGGCATCTGTCACAGCAAGTTACAGAGCAGTTATAGCCAGCCATTTTGCACATACATATGGCTGACAGACTGGGAATATATTGGTATAAACAGCTTAAGACAAGATATTTAAACTGGCAAAATATATACGGAAATAACTTCTGACAATAAGATAGGTGAAAGCAGCTCCAAAAAGTTGGAGATACCAAGCTCTTAACGTGAATCAAAGAATTTATATATCTATCTTCCCTTGAGATATTTGTTCACAATTATTAAAGAAATTCAGTCTGAAATCTGTCCCGTGAAAATTTTTCTTTTCGCATTTTGCAGAAAACTTTGGTTCCTAAACCAAGTTATGTTCCTGAAAATTTAGTTCAGCTTGAGTTGAAATGATCTGGATTAGGCTCCAATTCTCAAGGATGTCAAAGATTTCAGAAATAAGTGACTGCAAAAGGCCAGTAGAATAAATTTGTAATGCTTGAATATCTTAAGATCCTGGAACTGACACAAAATTCCTTACTTGTTGTGTTGATTTTGTATGGCCTGTTTTTTATTGGGGTGGGGAGGGCACTGAGGTGGCTCCTGTGAGAAGCTGCTGGAAGCTTCCACCATATCCAGCAGAGCCAAGCCCAGATGGCTCTGAGGATGGACAGGCTGCTGGCCAAAACTGGGCCAATGAGAGAGGCTGGTAACGCCTCTGTGGTGACATAGTTAACAAAATCAAAACAAAGTTACAGGGTTTTGCTTCTAAAAGTCAGCAAAGAGGAGGAGGTGGGAACATGTGAGGGAAACAACATGGAGACACCAAGGTCAGTGGGAAAGGGGCAGGAGGGGCTCCAGGCACTGGAGCCAAGATTCCTCTGCAGGCCATGGTGAGACCATGGTGAAGCAGCTGTGCCCCTGCAGCCATGGGGATCCACGGGGGATGCGGAGATCACCCACAGCCCATAGGGATCCATGGGGGATGCAGAGATCCACCCACAGCCCATGGGGATCCACGGGGGATGCAGAGATCCACCCACAGCCCCTGGGAATCCATGGGGGATGCAGAGATCCACCCACAGCCCATGGGGATCCATGGGGGATGCAGAGATCCACCCACAGCCCCTGGGGATCCATGGGGGATGCAGAGATCCCCCCACAGCCCATGGGGATCCATGGGGGGTGCAGAGATCCCCCCACAGCCCGTGGGTGAGGTGCACATGGGAGCAGGTGGATGCCTGGAGGAGGCTGTGATCCTGTGGGAGACCCATAGAAAGAGGGGTTCCTGCTTCCAGGCTGGAGCAGCCTGTCCTTGGACCGTACCCTGTGGAAGAATGGCCCATGTTGCAGCAGTTTTGGGTGGAATGTTTGCCCATGGGGGGAGTTCATGTTGCAGCAGTTTTGGGAGGACTGCTGCTCGTGAGAGTGGACCCAGGCTGGAGAAGTTAATGGAGAGCTATCTCTTATGGGAGGGACCCCACAGCCTCACAGGGAAGGGCTTCTCTCCCAGAACAGTAGAAGAAAATCTCGGTGATGAACTGACCAGACCCCCATACCCTCTCTCTCTGCACTGTCGGTGGGAAAAAGGGAGGGGCTGGGGGGAAAAAGATGTTTTTAAGGGCTTATTTTACTTCTCATTATCCTCCTCTGACTTTGTTAGCAATAACTCACTTTGTACCTCTAAGTTGAGCCTGTTTTGCCCTTGGAGTGCTTTCTCTCAGTCCTTACCTTGAGCTCCTTGTTTATTTTTTTTCTCTCCTCTGCCCAGCTGTAGCAGGAGAGGGCGAGTGAGTAGCTGTCATGAGTGTCTGGCATTTGGCCAGTGTCGAACCATGATACTTGTTTTATTATTTTTTTTTTGACTTTATCTATTTCTCATATAATTTATTACTTGAGTTTATTAACAAGGAGTTGTGCTAACACAGCTTTATTGTTGCCAGTGTCAGCGGAGTATTTCTACAAGGCACAGCACTGCTGATAACTATAGCTGTCCTCCCTGTGTACTGCACCAAACCTCACACAGTCCTGTTCTTATCTTCATTGCATCTCAGGCAACCTAAGGACACATGGACACTTTAATCAGTGACTGCCCATTGCCTATGGGCCACATTGAAGATATTTCATACTGTAGCCTACCATGGGGAATACGGATGTCTCAAAAGAGTGCACAAAGTGCCAACCCATGGATAAGAAGCTATTGAAAATCAAGAAGCTCTTGACTTCTATACCTACAGCTAGTGAACAAGAGTACACTGCCTAGGAATACTGGGTAATTCTACACAGAAAGTTTAAGATTGTCTTATGTTCTGAGTCACATCTTAAAAAAAAAAGAAAATTGTTCACCAGCTTTAGTGCTTTAGAACTAAATGTATTGAAGTATGAGATTTCTAGCACTTCTCCTTGTACCACTTAGATGGAAGGGGAACTGACTCCAGCTCTAAACCAGAGTTCTGCAGAGAATTTCACCCGAACTCTTCTCAAATCACACCTTCTGTCCTGCAATGAGCTAAACACAAACAGAAACACACTTAAATATTTTTCTTCGTGTTCCTTACCACATAAACACTCTTTGATTGTTTTTTTGCCCTGAAATCACCCAAGAACTTTCAAACAAGTTCTCTCTCGAGTTACAAAAGGGACTTAAGAAAACTCTTTTTCTCAGGTTTTGTTTCTTATCATAGGTTGATTGCAGTACTGCTTCACTTATAAAAAATGGCCTGCACTAATGTATCAAGTGTAGTGCAAACGTTTTAAATACATTCTGCAAGTCAGGTATATAAATCAAAATTACTTGATGATGTAGGGTTTTGAGGTCTTTTTGTTTTGGAGGCATTTTTTTGGGTTGTTGTTTGCTTGTTTGTTTGTTTGTTTTGGTTGGTTGGTTGGTTGGTTGGTTGGTTGGTTGGTCGGTTGATTGGTTAGTTTTGGTTTTGTGGGACTGGGGATTTTGTTTCATAGAATAATAGAATATGCTGAGCTGGAAGGGATCCATCAGGATCACTGATTTGAACTCTTGGTTCTGCTCAGGTGCTGTGATCACTTCCTTAGGGAGCCTGTTCCTGTGCCCAACCACTCTCTGTGTGATCTTTTTCTAATATCCTACCTAAACCGCCCCTGACTCAGCTTCATTCCATTTCCTCATGTCCTATCACTGGTCCTGGGAGTGATGAGATGGTACCTGCCCCTCCACTCTCCCTCATGAGGGTGTTGAAGACTACAGTGAGATCTCCTCTCAGTCTCCTCTTCTGAGAGAACCAAGTGACCTCAGCCTCCTCCCAACAGACTGAGGCTCCCCCTGCAGAGGATTCACCAGTGACCAAAACTTCCCCCAGCACTCAAGGTGACACCATCCTAGCGCAGAGCAGAGCAGGACAATCCTCTCTATTGCCTGGATACACCAGTCCTCTTTTGTGATCCTGGTATGAGCACACCAAACTATGAGTATTCTGATATGTGATCTACATACCAGTAGGACAGTGATCTGGGGAATGTAGCTACTGTGAAGAAAAAAGCAAAGAAATAATTCTACAGGCAAATGGTTACAGGATTGTGCCACGGTTCCTGTTCCTTCTCCCAAAATATGGTATAGTCACTGACTGGTACTAATAGATGAAAAAGTGTATCACTGAAAACCTCTGAAAATTTGTCACTTCAAACTAAAGGTCTTAGAAACTTATATGAGCTGGACAAGGGTCTTTGAGTTTGTATTCCTGGACTGATGTGCCTTCCTTCTTCACCTCTTCAAGCTTGGCTTTCTGTCTGGCTTCTGTTTCTTTCCATCTTCTTGCAGGTGCTTATGAAACAATCCTGCTGGAATCAAGGTAACCACAAGGAAGAGAATTTATTAAAGGACATATTATGTGAAAGTTACTTTTTTCCTGGGAATACATATTGGCCAAAATGTATGCATTTAGAAGATTGAGATTTTATTGCCAGTGTTTTACTTCTTTCTTACACAGTGAATATATGAATGCGTTCTCATTGAGTCATTACCAAATTTCATTTATTTCTTGGCATACTGTCAGACAATCTCTTCCTCTTTTCTACCCAGCCGCCTTCGACTGCAGCCAGCCAGGTGGTTCACTAACTGACTTAATAACTTATAAATTCAGCTTGCTTTACACTTTCTGCTGAACATTCTCTCAATAACAACAATTTTCCCAGCTAGAGTAATAAATGGGGTTACTTCGGTGTTTAAACAAATGTGAAGTGTGTCCTTAAAGCAACCAATTTAATCAAACACATCACTGAGTTCTTCTAGTATATTATTTTCATTTAGCTGATATGAGACCTCCATTATACGTTTGATCAGTTTTAATTCCTTAGAAACTCTAATCCCTGGCACAGGCTAAGCATCTACATTCACAAAGTGAAAATAGAACAATTCCTGAGAATTCCGTACAGAGAATAACAGAATCACAGAATCACTAGGTTGGAAGAGACCTCCAAGATCATAGAGTACAACCCATGCCCTAACACCTCAACTAGACCATGGCACCAAGTGCTACATCCAGTCTTTTTTAAAATACATCCAGAGATAGTGACTGCACCATCCCCCCAGGCAAAGCATTCCAGTATTTTATTACTCCTCAGAAAACTTCTTCCTAGTATCCAGCCTACATTTCCCTCAGTGCAGTTTAAGACTGTGTCCTCTCATTCTGTCAGTTGCTGCCTGGAGAAAGAGTCCAAAGTGTCCAGCCCCCACCTGCCTACAGCCACCTTTCAGGGAGTTGTAGAGCGATAAGGTCACCCCTGGGTCTCCTTTTCTCCAGGCTAAACACCCCCAGCTGGCCACACTGTTCCACACTGAATCAGGCCAGGATGTCATTGGCCTTCTTGTCCCCCAGGGCACAGAGCTGGCTCATGTTCAGCTG